>PVKY010000402.1:0-51113 GCA_004027775.1 Bradypus variegatus | reverse complement strand
CTCTGTGCCCTCCTCCTCTGTGCTCTCCTGCTCTGTGCCCTCCTCCTCTGTGCCCACCTGCCCTGTGCTCACGTGCCCTGTGCTCACCTCCTCTGTGCCCACCTGCCCTCTGCCCACCTGTTCTGTGCTCACCTGCCCTGTGCCCTCCCGCCCTGAGGTGGCCGAGCGTCTGCCCTTGGCATTTCACCCACCTGATCTTCCCCACCAGGATATGTGGCCTGCGTCCAGGCTCCGGAAGAACTGCTTTCTTCCTCTGACAACATCTTCAACTGGGGATGCAGAAGTGGAGGGATTTACAGTGGGATCAAGGGACCGCTTGACATTTGTTTTCTCCTTGAAAAAGTGCCCTGAGGGGCTTTACCCTTATTAATGTGGAGAGAGCGGGACTGAGCTGTGGAGCCGATGAACCGAGCTCGCAGGGGCCTCTGAGGGGCCTGGGGCCTTGGGAGCGGGTCGCTCACAGCGATTCTGCACATTTGAAGGGCGTCTCCCCCGCCAAGGCCGTGCCTGCGCTCAGGGGTTAAGGGCAGGACAGAAAGGCTCAGTGGTCTCGTCCAAGGTGCTGCCCCTGCTCCGCCGGGGCCACTGAACCACCAGAGCGAGACTCTTGCCAAGTGTCCCAGGCCCTGGGGCTGCCATAAAAAGTGCCACAACTGTGGCTCGAAATGATGGGATGTGTCGTCTCGCAGTTCTGGGAGCTGGACGTCCGAGATCGTGGGGTGCACAGGCTGCTGCCCCAGAAACCCTGAGGGAGAGTCTGCTCTGGACCCTTCCCCGGCCTCATGGGAGTCGGGGCAGAAAGTGCAAACGTTAGGGCTTGGTTTGTGCACCCCCCGCAGCCCCCTTGCACCGTGGCTCCTGCCGCCGCTGAGCGTCCGGTTGTCCCCCAGGGAGCGTGCAGTGTGGGAGACCTGGGGGTCTGGCTGGAGACCTGTCGGGGCGGGGGGCCTTGCTCAATCTGAGGGCCAGGCGAGGCTGCGTGTGAGGACACAACATGCTTATCTGCTAGGCAGACCTTGCGATTAACTGGGAATGCATCTCAGCCTTCTGTTCTTTAATACCAATGTCTTAGAATATCCTTTTAGTAGGAAAAAGACTGTCAAAACATTTTTAAAGGCCTGTTGTGGAGTAGGGTGACCTCAAAAGGGGCCTAGAATCGTTTTCCTAAATGCTGTATGGTCAAAAATGCTGCAATTTAGAGGTGAGCAAAGGCAAAGAAAATCGAGACTCTTGACGGCCGTGACCATCAGCCCCTGGACCAGGCTGAGCGGGAGCGAGTCACCGCCCGGCGTTAGGCCCTTCCATCCGCGCCTTCTCGTGGAGCTTCACTCGTGGGGGCACACGTGGGGCCAGAGGCGCGGGACCAAGGGAGGGAGGGAGGGGAGACCCAGCCTGGCGCTCGCCCTCACTCTGACTTGCCCACTCTCCCCTGCGCGGGAGAAGAGGTTAGGGGCAGTGGGGCCAGACGGCCCTTCCCCTCCGCTCCTGGTTGGGTCGGACGTCAGAGGGCAAATGTGCCCCACAGGCCTCGCCGCACGGCTGAGGGAGATAAACTGGAAACACAACCTGCCCAAAGTGCCCGCTGACACGGGTCCTCCCCTTCCCCCGGTGACCCTGTAAAGAGGCTCGTGACGAGGTGACCGGAGCTGAGCGACGTGCTGGCGGTGACAGCCCCCCTGGAGTGTGGGCCACGGGCGTGGTGACCACGGCAGGGCTGCGGATCGGCCACCCCATGAGCTGCACCCAGAGCAGCACCCACTTCACCACCTGTGACAGCGAGGAGGGGTGAGGCCCAGTGGGGCACAGACTGGGACGGGGGCTCATGCGGAAGCTCGCGGAGCAGGGCTCGGCGCCGGGAGCACAGAAAAGCCCAAACAGTAAGACTGAAAACTCTAGGACGTTTTTGAGCATTGATGATATTAACTTCTTTACATAAATACGCATTTGCCAAATACCCGACAAGGCCCAGCTGCCGTGCTGGCCCCTCAGACCGCGCTGGATTTTCCCCGGCGTTGAGCAGGGGGAGCCTCTGAGAAGTTGCTACTGGGGTGCACTGTTTCTCCCCTGTGGGACGGACTCACCTGAATTCTCCCGTCCTCCAGCCCAAGGCCCTTCAGTTCTTGGACTGGCAGGAAATTCTGACACTCTTAAAATTCAAATTAATTATGCCTTGATTCTTAATTTTAAAAATCAAGGAAGCGTGCAAGAAAAGTTATTACAGTAGGGTGGAATGGAATAGAAATGGAAAATGGGAACCAAGGAAAAGGGGTCTACGGGTACACTAATCGTATTAATTCACCTCGGCTGAGCCTTGACTCCGGCCCCAGCTTCACGGGCGCCCAGGTGGAAGGGCAGCAAGACGCGGTGCGCCGCTCTCCACAGCTGCTTGGAGGAAGCAGACCTGACCCAGCGCCGAATCCCAGAAATGACTTTCAGGGGGCTGCACTGGGCGTGTTTGGCCTGAGGCCCGCTGGCCCGTCTCGGACGGAACGGCCCGAGGCAAAGCGCCCTCCCTGTCCCAGTGCCCCCTCGTTCCTGAACGGGCCCTGGTGGAGCCGCCGTCTGCGCTGTGTGCCGGGATCGCCTGGTTTTACCGCACACGCTTTACCTTCCGGGCCTGCTGCGGGACTCCCCGGGCCTGGTCCCGTGCACAGAGGCTGGGCCTTCGGGGCCTGCGGCTCCACTCGCTCCCGTGAGAAGGCGCCCGGCCAGCTGCTGCCCACGGAGGCCGCCGGCACGGAGCTCGGCACCCAGGGGAGACCGGGTCTGCTGGCCCCTCACCCACCGAGGGCCCCACCAGGGTGAAAGAAAGTCTCGGGTGTGGGGTGACTTGTTACGCATCAGCACTGGGACAGCCGCGATGGCCGGACCTGGAGCGGGACACGTGATGTGCTATTGGGTCGGAACAAAAATTTCAAAACCAGAATTCTGCTTTTGCAGGACAGTATAAATGCCTGATCTTGTATGGTTAAAAAGAAAAGAATAATAGACTCCTAAATATTAAAAATGCTGAGGGTTGGGATTAGTTTCTTTAGAAATATATATTTAAAAAGTATATTCTTTTAAAAATTTTGGTGCTGTTACAGGTAGTTCTTTTTTGCCCTTCTGTATGTGTGTGTCTCTGTGTGTATGTCTCTCTGTGTGTCTCTGTGTGTGTGTCTCTGTGTGTGTCTCTGTGTGTGTCTGTGTGTGTGTCTGTGTGTGTGTCTGTGTGTCTATGTCTGTGTGTGTGTCTGTATGTGTGTCTGTGTGTGTGTCTGTGTGTGTTTGTGTGTGTGTCTGTGTGTCTGTGTCTGTGTGTCTGTGTGTCTGTGTGTCTGTCTGTGTGTGTGTCTGTGTGTGTGCGACTCACGACCTGAGGAGTCTTCACAGACCTGAGGCAGCAGCCTCCCCCGGCCCAGTGAGGACAGCGGCCTCTGGCCAGGACGCAGCTCTGCGCCCCGAGTTCTGAGACGGCGCCTCGCTCCCATCTGCCCGCCTGTGTCCTCTGAGCCAGTGGCCGCTCACCCAGGCGGCTGTGGGGCTGCCGCACGAGGAGGGAAGCCACGGTGGTCTGCCCGTGGGCCCTCATGTCCTCCTCCGGAAACCGGTGCCGTGGGAGGCCGTGCTGGGCAGCTGTTTCCACGGGGCGCCGGCCAGCGTCGCGTCCGTTCTTCATTAGGGCAGCACATCGTTTCACCTCAGTGCATGGGTGGGTCTCACAGGCTGTGCTTTTCAGTTTGGTGTAGTCTCATTTTTCTGTTCTTTGTTGCGTGGCTCCCTCCTTTTGCTCTCTGTCTCGGTGACTTCCTACCAGCCCCCTCCCAGATCCACGTAAACCACATCGAGAAACTGGCTCGACTCTTCCTGAACTTTACCCACCATCATGTGCCCAAGGACAGACATGTTTTTGGCCTAAGGTGGGGAGCCTCGTGGTCTTACCGTTGTATGATGCAGTGGCCACTTTGTTTTATTATCAGGAAAGAGGCCCACGTGGGATAAAGTGCTCAGGCCAGTCTAGGGCAGGTGTGGAGAGAACGCCCCAGAATTCTGCCCCAATTCTCTTTCACCAACCGTTGCTTTGTCAGATGCCCCTGGGCTCTCCCCTTCCCCATTCAGCACCAATGCAAGGGGTCCCAGGCCCAGTGCCACGTCCCCGGGCTCTGGGTGGGCTGAGGGGCAGCGGGCAGGGGAAGGGCCCCTAGGCCAGCGTCATGCTCACCCTGAGGCTTTCCGGTTGGGGTGACGGGTGGGAACTGCATCCATAAGGAGGGCTTTCGAGAGTGAAGGGTGCTCTGTTGGTAATTCCTGCAGGAAACATGCACGGTGAGCTCCCAGGAAGCCAGAGCCCGTGGCCTCAGCTTCCATGTTACTGAGCAGAGAGGAGACGCCCGCAGCTGCGCTTTGTGTGACTTGCCTTAACTTTAACACCCCGGGGCCCCCTCCCCACCGGCAGAAGTGGGCCCGGCCTCTCGGCCTCTGGGGTCCCAAGTCCCCATGGCTGCTTCCTGAGGAGTTTTTACTTTAATTTTTGAGAAAGTGTGTTTAATAGCTTCATCCCGGGATGGAATAGCCACGGTCTCTCTCCTGGGCGGGTGAGGGCTGATGAGACAGCCCAGGCCTGGCCTCTGGCTCCCATTTACTGACTTCGGCTCTTGCCTCAATGGCCATCGTGACCACTGCCCAGCAGCGCATGTGAACGAGACTGGGGCCCTGGCAGCAGTGGGGCCAGCCAGAAGCAAGCCTGAGGGCCCAGCTGGCCAAGGGGTGGTGAAGGGATTTGCAAAATGAAAGCAGCACGAACCGGGAATTCACGGACAGAGAGTGCCATGTGTGGAGGGGCTGGGAGGGTGCTGAGGGGTCTGCGGGGGGAACGGGGGCTTCCTGGGGGGACGTGCCTTATGCTGGGTCATTCAGTCTCGTTTTAGGCTCAGTGAAAACTTTTGCTTAAAAGAATGAGATATTTATGGCTTATAAACATAAAACATGATAGTAATTATGATTATTTTAAAATTAATACACCATCCTGGCAGCATTGGTTTCCTGGCTGCTGAAATGAATACATATAAACATGAAGCATAATAGTAATTATGATTATTTTAAAATTAATGTACCATCCTGGCGGCTTTGGTTTCCTGGCTGCTGAAACGAATACCCAGCGACAGGTCGGCCTGAATGGGGTGATTTATGGGCTCACGGTTCGGAGGCCAGGGGAGTCAGAAATCGAGGCGGCATTGAGGCGACGCCTCCCCCCCGGAGCCTGTGGCATTCCCCGTAGGTGCTGGCAGTCCTCGGCCCTTGGCTTTTCCATCTCAGGGTGCGGGAGGAGCCAGCAGGGCCCAGTGGGGAACACGGAGGCAGTGCCCCGCGATGCACCGCGGCTGCCACAAAGGCCCCGGGCTGGCAGCAAGCAATCCCCCAGATACCACAACACCGGAGCCCCCTGCCAGCACCACAAGACCACTGCCCCCCACTGCTCAGGGCGACCCACCGTGTGCTGCCCGTCACGGCTGTCTGCAAACCAAGACAGACCGTGACCTCAGTGCCTTCCTTAGCTGAGCTAACGAGCTGGCACTTCCGTTCCACTTTATTCTGGAATCGTTAAGCTCCAATCAGTTTTCACAGGATGAAGTCTCTAGTGGGTGGAATATTTATGGGAGAGATTTCTTTTTAATAAGACTTGTTCAGGTTAAACGAAATTTAGATAATTTTTAAATAATTTTACCCTTCAAGTATGGTTTCTAAAGGGTACAGCACAGGGGCAATACTTAGCTCGGTTCTTGGGACACAGGTAGAAGGCTAATAAATGCAGGTTTTTAATAACTCACCAGCACTCGGCTCGGGTGATGCCCGTTTAAGCTGAGCTGCCTGGGGACGTTCTTGCTCTGCCCGCGTGCTGTGGTGGAACCTCGGGCAGAGTCTGCAAATGTTGTGCCTTTGTAAAGTGGGAACAGCAGAAGTGACTTTTGGATTAAATTGTGAGGATTAAAGTTTTAATAGCTAAAATGCTTAGAACAGTACTTGACACATAAAATTGTCAATGTTTATTTACTATTATGATTATTATTACAATAATAATAAATGTTACCTGTGTGCCAGGTGAAGAGCTTGCTGTGTATTGGCACAATTAATGGTGATCGCTACTGTTTTCCTCCCTCAGCCCTTTCTCGTTTCTCTCTAACATCAGTGTCATAACAAACACTCAAGCTGGAGTCTTGGTTCTTCCTTCTCTTGTCTTCCTCTCCTCAGTCTTCTGCTCCCCATTAAACTCAGGCAAATTCAAAATTCCGATTCTCTTTGGTGCCTTTTTCTCCTCCCCGTGGGACTTGGCTGGGCCCAGCCCGGCTTCCCATCCCGCCACCCGGTTCTCACTGTCACCGTAGAGCAAAGCGCCGGCCCCTGCACCCAGAATTGGAGACCTGGGCCTTGGGCTCGCCCTCCCTTTCGGAGCCATCTCCAGCTGTTTCCTTCTGGGCGCTGAGCTGTGCCCTCGACCTCCCTGCATACACTCGTGCTGCTCCAGTCCACGGCTGCTCTCCTTGCAAATCGCATGAAGATGGTTTCCTCATGAAGTGTTAAAACATCACGTAGAAGACAAAGGACCCTTTCAACCCCCCCGCCTGACCCCATGCCCTTCCTCTCTCCCCGGCAATGGCCACTCTTCTTTGTCAGAGGTTAGTCTTCCGCACCTTTCCTGTGCATTTCCAGAAAACGCGTGGTGTGGTGTGCTGTTTTGTGTGTGGGTGTGTCTACGACATAAATAGCATCAAACTATACATATCGTTCTGCCCCAAAAATATGCCCCTGGCAATTCCTCCATCAAGATACATCCTAAACGTAACCACGAGTTTCTCAAAACTTTACAAGGTACCACTTATTGGAAGTACTATCTTGACTTAAGCTCCCCTGAATCTTTCAAGAAACTTTCTATTTTATATGAGTGAGTGTGAATGCACAGAATTATGAGTGAGTTTTATATATACACCCTTCTATAATTCCCAAAATTTCTACTGTCACTCCATATTATATTTTAAGCAAATTCACACTCTACACACACACACACACACACGTGCATTTTACTTTCCTTGCTCTAAATTGAGACTCACTCAGAAACTTAACTATTAACTTGTATTCCCAGTAACCTTAATTCTGGGAAGGCAGGTGCCTTGGAGAGGGAGGGGCTTGTAGGTCACTGGGAAAATGTGCCAGTGTTGTAAACCCTCCTAGACGTGGCCAATTCCTGGGCTGTTTTGGGTAGAGAATAGTAGCAACCAAAGATCTGAGAGGTGGTGGAGTCAGTTCAGGAGCGCCAGCCTCGGGGGAGACGCACACAGTGCTCAAGCCAGAAGGAAAGAGGCAGCTTCTCCGTGCACGTACTGGAGTGTCCCCAAATTCAGACTCAAGAGGAAGAAGTTACAGTTCCACAATTAAAACGTGGGCTCTGCACGAAGCTTCACCTAGTCCAGTCTCCTTGCTTACCGTCCAGGCCTCCGAAACCCGCCCGGCTGGGACGCAGCGGCGTGGGCCCCGGAGCCACCAGCTAATTGGAGTCGGTTGTGCTTGGTGCACAGGAGGCAACCCCACAAAACGAGCAGTTGCTTGTCTTTATTTTGAATTTTTGATATTTGCTCATTTTGGATTTGTTGCATTAATTTAGATTTGTATATTTGTTTTCACCACTGCAATTTCTGGTGCTCCTTTCAATTTTGCAGTCAAGGGAGGGCCTGCCTCGGCTGACCTTCATTCCAGCCCTGTGGCCACACACGGCGCCATTTATTCAGGAAGCATTTACCAACAAACAAGCACAGAGTAGCTCGAGCAGGCTGTTCTGGAAGCTTGGCTGCAGGCTGTTCTGGAGGCTTGGCTGAGTTCTCCTTCTCTGGCCATACCCCACATGAAAGCTGTGCTCCTCACTGGTGATTCCTAACAGCGGTGCGTTCTGTGTCTCTTAGAGCCAGAGTTGGGCAGTGAGACTCTTCCAGGCCAAGGCTGCTTGCACAGGCCTGCTCAGGCCCTGGCACGGATGCCACCCTTGGGCCTCGCTAGTCCCCATCACCTGTTCCTGCAAGAGGAGGATGTGCCTTTGAATGTCTGGGTCAGTCCATATTTTTTGACTGCCTTTAATTTTACCAATTTCCAATACTGATCATGATATTTAAGAAGTGCCATCAATTAAAAATCCATTTATGATGCTCCCTCTGCCATTAGCAAAGCGTCAGGTACTGGCCACGGTTGGCAGCCAGGCACTCTGATCGCGGTGCCTCCGGCTGCGGTCTCTCCGACGTGGGCTGGCGGACAACCCCAGAGCGTGGCTGTCTGCTGGAGCAACCCAGAGGGAAGCTTGAACTAGTCACCGTTCATAGCATCCACCATCCTGCTTTGAGAACGATGGCAGCTGCACACTGGCAGTCTGGGTTCCTCGCCTCAGTTTATTGCAGGTGAGGGAAACTCTGGGTTCTTGGGTAACCCGTCGTGGTGTTTGACCAGCCGGCTCTGGGGCAGCTGTGGGCATCTCTCCCTCGCCGCCCCTTCGGCCTTGCTCCCCAGCCAGTGTCTGCCGATCACTGTGACAGCAGCAGCCAGCAAGGGGGGTGGCTGTCTGAGCATGTGGCGGTGGAGGGAGGTGTCACAGGCAGGAAAATCATGAACCGCAGCGAGTGGAGAAAGGAGATCCCGGGTATGAAAAATGCAGGGGCCGCAGGAAGGGTGAGCCAGCAGGGCCCACTGCAGAGAAGGTGCGTGGGAAGCTTGGGGCCTTGGAAACTGAGCTGGGTGAGGGCCCCAAGCCAAGGAATGGTGACGTTTGTGTAAAACCCTGACTGTCCCCAGGCTGCTGTGACTGCGGAATAAAGATTGTGTCCAGGCACATGGCCAGCTCAAAGCCGAGGTTTGTGGGGCAGAGGATTTTTACTGGCACTCCTGGGGGCCCTACTTGAGCGGTTGTCACACGATTCCATTTCTACTCAGATATAGAGACAGAATTCACCCTTTACCAGAGTCCAGAACCTGTCCCCTGGAGCTCACTGCTCAACATCCACCTCTTGGATTATTGGTTTAATTTCTAGAGATCTGAAACTTTATCCTAGAAGAAAATGGCAAAGATAACTTCCGGCTCACCAAAGCCATGGGCTTGGTTGTAGCTTGGTCCCAGCTGGCCGATGCTTTAATAACAACTGCTGCAGTAACTGAATACTGGCTACGTGCTGTGCAGGTTGTGCTTTTCCCACGCATAGTTTATCCCCACGTGATGGTGAGAGCCTGCGAGGTTAAGTCATTGGATTCCCTTGGAGCAGGGTTTTGAGCTTGGTGCGTCTTTCCCCAGAACCTGCGCTCGGCACTATTGTCTGTGGTCAATGGTGAGTAGAATTTCTCGGAAGAATGCACTTGCTACTTTGTTGTTCCCGTAAGAAGGGACCGCTGCTGTGCTGACATATGAGCATGTGAATTCCTTCGCCTTTGCTGAGGAATAATGCATGACGCCATGGGAGCGTGGGGCTTTGGAAGGCCCAGCTACTGCTTCCCAAGCTGAGGCAGCTGTGAGCCAGGTGGACATGCTGTCCCCTCCCCGGCAGCCTGAGGGGGAGCAAATGCAGTTTAAACTCAGCACATAGCCATTGGCTAATTTAAAAAGAAAACCTTGAGTGAGCGCGTTGTTAGGAACCATCTCAAAATGCATTCCTCTCTTTAATATGATCATATACCCAACAAGCAGTGGGCTAATTTCCGCTTCCCTCCTTCTCCTTGGATGAACTTGGAAAGATCACTTGGCTCCTCGATTCTCTGTAATCTTATCAGTGAAGCAGGGTTTTGATAAGATTATCACCCCAAAAAGGGTGCTTTCGTTGTTCCATCTTTCTCTCATCCTCCTTTCAAAGTTCGGAAAACTTTGCCAGTACATTAAATTGTATTTTAGTGATCTTTCTTTTGATTTTTCATTTTTCCCATGAACGAGAGACATTTGAACCAGCCCATGTGGGCTTTGCTGAACACAAGAATAACCTGATGAAAGCACAGGAGTGTTTTAATTTGGTCCTCACCACGTTGGGACAGTGCATGATTTCTCTTATAAATTTTGCATATTGACTACACTAGCCTGGAAGTCCTTGAAATGCCGAGTTGGTAACTGCTGAGCTAGGTGATCACAGACTTATTTTGCTTATAAATTGCAAGTGAGTCCGTGTTCCCTGGGAGCTGCGGCCGCCGACCAAGGAAGACACGCAGGCCCGGAGTGCCCCAGCAACCAACGTCCAGGGCTCGCGGCCACCTCGCCGTGGGGTGCCAACTTCCCAACCACCTCAGCAGCTGCACTTAAATTAAATACAGACCCGGAATTTACTTTGAAATGGGAGAAATTTATAAATAATTCACTGCACATGCTCATCCATAAGAGATAAATTAATACTTTAAAAGTTAGGAAGGAAACATGACGATGCTCCAACCATGGCCAGCAGGTGGGTCTCCCTTGGCACTCGGGGTTTCTCCCCATCCCGGGGCCACCATGTCCCCCTTCAGCCCACCCTGTGGCGTCATCCCCTGACACAGGGACTGGGAGACATGAATCCAGGTCCCGGATCAAGCTGGGGCCCCAGATCAGCCTGGTGGCCGCTCAGCTTCAGCTTCGCTGTCTGTAAGACGCAGATAATGCTCAGCTACCATGTTAGAGAACTGCAGAGCACAAACAAAGCAACATGTGAGAAAGAGCTTATTTATTTATAAAAGGTTATGGCAGTAGTGATATGTGAAGTGCTACAACTAATTAGAAATTCAAATAGTTATGGAATTAAAAGTTAATGAATAAATGACTAGGCAAAATATTTGAGGGAGTGTTTTACTTTAACAAACAGCTATCACATCACATTTTATCTACACAGTAGCAAGATTGGCCTGCAGTGAGGTAATGCAGGCATAATTTCTGTATTTTTAAACAGATAATACAAGTTAAGAGAAGATTCATTGGAACATGTGCATCTGGGGTCAATTTTCTAACCAACATTTTATTATGAAAGCTTTGAATCACACAGAAAAGTTGGAAGAATTTACTGGGAACACCCAAAACCCAAAACCTAGATTCTGCAATTAGCATTTTGCCATATTTGCTTTATCGCAAATCTGCAAGTCCATCCGTACTCCCCTGCACCTGTTCATCCATCTCAGGTTTTGGATGTGTTTCAGAGTAGCTGTGGCGTCATTTCTCCCCCTAACCGGCCAGGCAGCACCTGTCGCCCTTAGAGCTCAGCAGCTGCCTGCACTTCTTTTCTCTCCCGATGTAAATGTGACCTGATTTAATATCATAAACGTCATGATGCCGTATTTTTTTCTTGCTGTTTGGCTATCTAAGAAGGTGTGGGTCCCGCGGCGCCTGCCCCTGAGCCCCTCCAGGGCTACCCGCAGGGAACCCCTCCAGGGCCCTGGAAAATCAAAACCAGGCAGGTTTCTGAACCTCACAGCCTCAGTCTGGTCATCCATAAACAGGCCCCTTTCAGCTGGTCTCTCATTCCTGCAGCGACGGAGCACCTGTTTCAGACTCGCACTTTTGCAGACCTTGCAGCAGAAAGCGTTCTTTTAAGAGAAGCCACATTGAAGACTGGAAGTCTGGAGGGAGAACCAGCCAGCAGGGCTGCCTGTGGAGCGGGAGAAGGCTGGGCAAACAACAGCCTGACCTGAGCGTGGACAGGTGCATCCAGCAGGTGCCCGAGGCTCTCCGCACCCGTCTCCCGGGGCTCTCACTGCGTCGTGACAGGGAACGCTACTCAGGAAACTCTGTCCCGCCCCAGCAGAGTCTGCTTGGGTGGGGCACACCCTCTCCTGGGACCCTTTGGGACAGTTCCCCTGGGTGGGTCAGACAGGCCGGTGCCTCTGGAGCCAGGAGGACGTGGCCGGGGCCCCTCGCGTGTGGGCGAGTCCTGGTGGGTGCTGAGGCCGGGCCAGAAGGGCTGGGGTGGGGGTTCAGGCCAGCGCCACGGAGACCACGTGACTGCCCAGCTCCTCCAGAAGAAGGCAGCCTGCAGAACGAATGGAAGAAAGGACTGGGCCAGGGAAGGGGTCGTGAAGTGCCGGGGATGGCTCTTACCAGATGTCAAGACCATGTGTGGGCTCTGGGCCCCCTTTGTGCCAGGAACCTGGAGAGAAGCTGCCCGGGGGAAGGAAGGAATGGGGAGGGGTGAAGCCAGGCTGGGGGGCCTGGGCATGGCAGGGCAGGGCGAGCCTCCATCGTAATCACCGCAGCCCGGACAGCTTGCCCTCGAGACCCTGAACCTGACATCTTCACCAACTCTCCTGTCCAGGGTTCTAAAACCATCTGACCACGATGCACAGTGAAGCACGTGTTCTGCATGATGGCCCAGTACTGACGTGCACACACGCACCCAAAACAACAGTCTCTTAAGAAGTGAAGCATTCCAATCATTTCCGTCCCTTCGCATCCCATCCTGTTTCAAATACTTGGGCTTGCGACCCAGAGACTAGAAAACTCTGCTCTAGATCCAAACCTTTTTATCTCTTCTGGGACTTCATTTTTGCCAAGATCACTTTTCTTTCCAGAAATCTTCATCGCTCATGTCTGTATGGGAGTTAATCCTCTTTTTCTATAAACATACTCAGGTTTCTCCTGTTCTATAAAAAGAAAAAGAATTCTTCTCTTGACTTTCTCTCCTCTAGTGACAGTCTTATGACATTTTCCTTTTACAGGAAAGGCCTCTAAATAACTGGTCTACTCCCACTCCTTCCCTTTCTAGCCTCCCTCTCATTCCTCAGCCCCCCTACTCTCTCTCAAAAGCCCCTAATGGCCTTTGGCGATGCAAATCCAACTCTGGTTTTTCTTCTTCATTCTTTTTCTTCGATTCTTCTTTGACTGTTGGTGATGTTGAACACCCTCTTCTCTCAGTAAGCGTCTCCTTTCTTGGTTTATTTTTATTCATGCATTCATTCATTCCTTTGTTACTCAGTCAGCTATGGCTTAAGGGACATGGGCAATGTGTAAAACATGGGTCGAGATGCTACAGGGAAACAAAGGCAAGCAGGACGCACGGCACCCACCTCAGCCTATCTGCCCAGCGTGAAAGGGTGGGGAGCGACCGGAAAGACAATGAGCTGGTTGAATCCAGACAGACCTGAATTCAAATTTTTCTCTGCCAGTATCTCATTTCCCTGGGTTCTGGGAGACCCAGGGAAGTCAGGCCTCATGGTGGCTGGGGTCACACACCAGAGCGTGTGCAACTTTAACTTGGGACGAATTACCTCACTTCTGGGAAAACCAGCTTCCTCTACATCAAATGGCAACACCCATGGTGACTGCCCAGCCGGTGTTTGAAGATTTTGTGACCTCGTTGGACCCTCACAGGATCCCTATGGGGCCGATGCCATCATTCACCCCACTCTACGGATGGGGAAACCGAGGCCGGTAGCTGGTGGACCGGAGGCCTGCACTCGGGTGTGTGGCCCTGGCCTCCATGAGGCCTGACTTCCCTGGGTCTCCCAGAACCCAGGGAAACAAGACGAGAACCGGGCTTCCTCAGCATTCGCAGGCACTGACTTCCCCACCGGAAGACCATGTCATTAATTTCCAGCTCACGAGGTGAGGCTGCACCTGCAAAGACAATCCTGTGCTGACAACGAGGACACTGAGAAACAATAATGAAAACCACCATCAACCGCGCATGTGCTACGTGCTGGCAATGCACACGCACGCCTGGTTTTACCCGAAAACGCTCTGAAGTAGGTCTCCTTAGCCCGACTTTACAGATGGGGAGACCAAGACTTATCGCGTGCGTGGTAAAAACCCCACACGTTTCAGCCGCTCTTTCACCACCACTGCCTGCCCCCTGCCCTTTGTCTTCTGACTGTTAGCAGGCCCAGCAGTGACAGAGCCAAGGGATTTGCTAAGTAGCTCCTGCTGGCAGATGTCAGAGAAGAGAACATCTAGTCTGTCTGTCTATCTGATTCCAGATCAACATTTTCACCCGTAGACTTCACAGAAGTTTGGGATTGGAGCAGCTTTGGAGAAAGGGAACCAAGGGCTGCCACGGGGAGCTCATCTGCTCTGACTTGCTTCTGTTCCAGAGACTGTGCCTGGCAGAGGGCAAGGTTCGGCCACTGGACGTCCCGATCCAGTTCTTCAGACACTACCAGATGGGGATGGACGGGGCTGCACTGAAGGACGCCTTTCCCAACCAGCTACCCAGCGCCGCACTACCCGGGGCCGATCGAATCACACAGCAACTGGGGGCCGTTCCCCATGGGGATGCTGCCCGGGCCCTGCCAGGTCCCAGGACGGGGCACTCTCCTATCTGTGTTCCTCGGCGACCCTCTCTGAGAATGAGGTGCCTCTGGAGGACTCCAGCCTTGTGGAATTCGGTTCCTTAATGAGCTCTGTGACTGACCTGGACCCCTGCTCCGGGGTGGAGGGGTTTTCCATGTGGCGGGAAGAGGAAAGGGTTTGGCACCTGGTTTTGAGGGATGTGGGGTGCCATGGTGGTGAGTGGGTGGAGGTGAAAGGTGTGGGGGCTGTAAGGCTCCCCCGAAGCAGGTGCTCGGACAGCCGGGAAAGTGGCGATGGAATTGCAGAAAGTGAGAGGGACAGAGGTGGGGGCTGGGGTGGGATAAGGAATCAGGTGGGGAAGATGCGCTCATTCCAGACAGGATGGATTTATGGTGCTGCTGGAATTTATTTTACTCGATGTGTTTTTCTCCCTTTGCATTACTGCTATAGTAAGCAAATTTGTTTTGCACTGTTAATATTTGCACATTAAAATCTGCATAGTACTTGGCTAAGAAGCATCATATGTGTACGTTCACATCCACGTGACTTTATTTAAAGGAAGAGGGTGTTACACATGATGCACAAATATGTAAATATTTACTTACAAATTCCTCTAAGATATACAAATTTTACCAAATGGGAGGATGAAATTAGAGAGGAAGATGAAAACCAACTTGAAAATTTCAGCTAAGCACAATAATTAAATAAAAGTGCATTAAAAAGGTAAATATATAGGGAATGCATTAACAATAATTTCTGAAATAGCAAAACAGAACATTCAATATTATTTGGAAAAGCGGCTGCATTTTGGTATAGGTGTGCAAGCCTTACAGTTTCAAATAATTTACTCTACAAGCAGAAGCCAATAATTCAACTGGATTCAGGGTGGAAATGGGCAAACTTGATCAGTTTAAGAGAGGACATGAAGTATTTGGCCATGAAGTCGAGTCAGTGAGTGAAAGCAAAATGGAAAGCTGTTTGTAGTAATCAAAGTCTGTGCTTCACCCCCCGTCACACACCACAGCCAACACACCCAAC
Organism: Bradypus variegatus; assembly: GCA_004027775.1. Classification (NCBI taxonomy): domain Eukaryota; kingdom Metazoa; phylum Chordata; class Mammalia; order Pilosa; family Bradypodidae; genus Bradypus; species Bradypus variegatus. The sequence goes on along the minus strand of PVKY010000402.1, from coordinate 35,839 downwards.
AGTGACACAAAACAAACCCAGCCAGCCACATCCTGCCCTGGGTCGGCTTCAAGGTGCAGGGCCTCAAACCCCTGCGCGTCTGCAAACGTGGGGAGCGGGGCTGGCGAGGTGGTTTTGAGCATCACGTGTGTAGAGGGAGAAATCCCTGTAGGCAGGTGCGGGAATAAGGAGAGGAAGGGAGCAGATCCCCTGGAAGTGCCCCCATTTCCGAGACAGAAGGAAGAAAAGCAAGGAGGGGCTTACGAGGGTAGAGGCAGTGAGACGCTCTGAGGAAGCCAGGAATTCCAGCTTCACTGGGGGTACCGGGAGCGTTGAAACAGGAGAGAATCATGGAAGACAGAGTCCAAAGACACATCACAGGTGTCCCTGGGGACAGCAGGTACAGAGACCTGTGAGAGCGAAGGGGTCAGGCCACCTCCCAGGTTAGAGGACGGAGCAGAAGGCGGGCAGCTCGGTGGCCAAGTTGACATAGACTGGCTGGCGGTAACACAGACACACTCTGGAGCCTGGACATCGGAGGTCCCAGTGCAGCCAGAGCACACTCTGGGAGCCCGGACGTCAGAGGTCCTGGTGTGGCTGGAGCACGCTCTGGAGCCTGGACATTGGAGGTCCCGGTGTGGCTGGAGCACGCTCTGGATCCCGGATGTCGGAGGTCCTGGTGCCGGCCTCACTCCCACTGCAGGCTCCAGGGCTCCCTCCTCACCTCTCCAGCAGCCCTGGGGTCCCTGGGCTTTGGCTGTGTCACTCCACCCCTGTCTGTCTCCATGTGGCTGTCTCCTGCCCTACCGGGACCATGGGTTGTTGGCGTGGGGGCCCACTGTGCACCCTGCTCCAGGATTACATCTTCAATGTGTCTTTTTGGGGACACGAGTCCACTGATAAGAGTGAGCAAGAGGAGAGAGAGGGGATTCGAAAGAGAGGGGGAAGGAGAATCCCTCATCAGGGACCTTTACATGAGCCAACAGTGTTTTACATGAGGAGCAATGTGGCCCTGGGAGGGTAATGTTTAGTGAGGCACGAATGTGCCAGAGAGGAGCGAATTCCTGGGTCCGATGGCTGTGAGGCCACATGCAAGGCAGGCATGGAGGCCATGAGCCCCAGCGTGGGTTCTGTGGAACATGGGAGGGTCTGCAGGACCTGAGTGGCTACATGGCGGGCAGCCCCTGCTCAGGGGCCCGTCTCAGCATCCACTGGCAGCCTCCGGCCGGAGGCCAGCACCGTCCCTGCTCGGTGTTCCTCCCCATTCCTGGCTCCAGAGATGTCTGTGCTTGAGCTGGGTTGTGTCCAATCTGCCTTCTCTGTAATACTTTGTCTCTCTCCACCGTGTGTGTGTGTGTGTGTGTGTGTAGAGGAACATCCGGGATTAAGCAAACTATGCCATTTGGATCAGAAGTACTGGGCAGAATTCTTCATGGCAGGATGTCTGGAGCTCTCCTTGACTCTCCAGGAGGACAGTGAGCCATGACAGCTGCCCCGCTGATGTGGCCACAGGGCTCTTTCTCCAAGGTGCTCCTGGCACCTGTTCCAGGAAACATCCCTTGGGAAGCTTGTAAATGACATGGTGAAAATGTCAGGAAGGTATTTTAGAAAAACTGAAAAGAATATTTGAGGGATGAGCTGCTCCAGAGAAGTCTTCATGGCTGACACTTCTGGACACAGAGCAGCTCCAGCTCAGGGCCCTCAGGAAGCTGCTGGGAGCCATCCGCAATCTCATCCCGCAAGGTCACCGGGAGGAACTCTATTTCCTCCAGACTCTGGAGCTGCGATTGCCCAGGGGAAGGATGTGAGTCTAAGGAGGACGCAGGTGTGAACGTGGGTGAGCCAACTCTGGCAAGGCTGAGTCCACCTGCTCTGGGACTCTGGCATCAACCTTAAGCATTGGGTATGGGTGCCGCGCTCCCAAGACAACTGTAGGAAGGGGATGCCCAGAAGACAACAGTGTACGGCACCACCCCACGGGCACAGTCTAAGGAGGAGAGCTTCGCTTTCCTCCCTGGGTAGTGATGGAGGAGATATCTGTGTGGGTATCCATCGGCCTGCCCATTTAACAAATATTTCTTGGGTTTTCATTGGGTTTCCACTGTGTGCTTGAGCATCCGATAACCAGGCAGGAGATGTAACTGATGAAAAATGAACAAAAAAATGTAGCCCTTGACCACACAGAGCTTGGGCTCTAGCAGAGGAGACGGACAAATGAACCTACAGCTACAACGCAGCGTGATCACTGTGGACTGTGGGAAGATGGTGGAGGAGAGCGCGCTGGGGCTCAGTCCCCCCACCACAGCAATGACTAGACAAGCAGGAACTGTCGGAAGCAACTGTTTGGACACTCCAGAGGCCAGTGAACAAACACCGCACGGCATCTGGGGAGGCTGAGCAACTAAGGAACAGTCAATTGCTCTCCACACAGCGGCTGCTCCCACCCCCACTCCCAGGCCGCGCGGGGCCCAGCCCCGGCCAGCTCACTGATGAAAGGGACGTATAAATCCTCTCCCCCAAGACCGGGGTGGGCATGGCCGATTGCCATTCGCGGCTTCTGGTCAGCGATTTTGGATCTCTGGGGTCGATCTCGGAGGCCATGTTCCAACCCACCGGACAAGGGCTGAGGAGGGACCGAGAGACGCTTCCTCGGGGCTGCATCTGTGGGGCAGGTCAAGAGAGCTGAGCTTTGGGGAGCCATGGAGGAAGCTCCTGGTGCCCTTCCTGACCTCTCCCGGGCTGGTCTGGGGACACCTGTGCCCTCTTCATGGGTCCCTGGTGCTTTGGGGGCTTGGAAAGACTGACTTGGGAAGCTCCTCCCCAGTCTTCCTCCCCTCCCAGAATCTGTACGGGTGAAAGCAGCTTGAGACACTGGAAGGACTGTGAGAAACCACGGAGGTAGACACTCGGGCAAAGGCCTGCCGCCTTCAAATACCAGGAGAGGGACGTCTGTACCCCGGAAGACAGAGGGGACATTCAAACTCCTGTAAACAGGGGAACTGCAAAATAACTACCCAGCACAAGCCCAGGACAAGACAAGGCCCCATAACAGCCAGGGAGGGTTGCTTTGGGCAGTCCTTCCTGAGAGAAGGGTGGAAGCTCAAGAAAATCTGTCTTATCACCAGCTGGTTTCAGAATCAAGACACACACATTTCAGGGAATAAATCCAAGAGTCAAGATTTTAAAATATTAAAATGTACAGTGTGCAGCAAGAGTATAAGACAGAGAAATAGGAAATGGCCTATTCAGAGGAAGAGGATAAAGATCCAGAAAACTACAGCAAAGAAGACCAGAATGTGGATACACCAAAGTCTTAAAAAATATCTTAAGAATGCTCTAGAAGATGAAGGAAAATACAGAGAAAGAACCACAGGATATCAGGAAAATAATGAATGAGCAGTATGAGAATAGTAGTAAAGACAAAGAAATTAAAAAAATTTTTATTCCACCAGACTTGAAGATCATGATAACTGAAATGAAAATTTCTCAGGAGGGTTTCAAGAGCAGATTGGAGCTGGCAGAAGAAAGAGTCAGCAAAATCAAAGACAAGACAATTGAAATGAGTCAGGCTGAGGGGCAAAAAGGAAAAAAGAATTATAAAAAATGGAAATAGTTAAGCCAATTTTGGGACACCATGAAGTGCATCAATATAGACATTACTGGAATCCCAGAAGGAGAAGAAAGGGGTGGAAGGAATATTCAGAGAAATAATGACAGAGGACTTCCCACCCTTAGCAAACGATGTGAATATGCACAACCAAGAAGCCCAGAGGACTAAAACAGGATAATCACAAAGAAAAATATCCTCCATCAAACACTGGTCACACTCAAATGCAAAGGACAAGGGGAGAGTTCTGAAAGCTGCAAGAGAAAAGCAACATGTTCTGTCCCAGGGAGTGCCCATTAGACTGAGGGCCGATTTCTCACCAGAAACCAAGCAGGCAAGAAGGCAGCAGGTTGAAATACTTGAAAGTGCTGAAAGAAAGCAATTGCCAGCCCAGAATTTTATATCCAGCAAAGCTCGCTTTAAAAAACGTGGGAGAGATTAAGACATTCTCATATGAATGAAAGCTGAAGGAGCTCGCCATCACGAGATCAGCCCTCCAAGCAAGGCTGAATGGAGGTCTTCAGACGGAAAGGAAAGGACACTAGACAGGGTTCAAAGAGGCATAAAGAATAAAGAGCTGCTGTAAGGGCATCACTGGGGTAATTATAAATGCCAGTACTATTGTACTAATTGCTTTGTATTTAACTCTGCCTCTAACTTCCTATAGGTGCTAAAATGCAAATGCATAAAGAGTAATGATAATTATTTGGTTTTGGACATACAGTGTAGGAAGATGAAAGTCGTAACAAGTGCAAAAAATGTGGGGGATGAATGGGTAAAGGAAAGGTGCATGTGTATGCTATTGAAGCCAAGTTGATATCAAATCAAATAGGATTGTTACATATTTAGGATGTTAAATTTTAATCCCATGGTAACCACAAGGAAAATATATGAAAAATAAATTCAGAATAGAAACGAGAAGACACTCAATATGGCAAAATACAAAAAATCAAATAATATTCTATGCAAGTAGTAACCAAAGAGAGCTGGAGTAGTTAAACTAATATCAGATAAAATTGACTTTAAGTCAAAAACAGTTATGAGGGTCAAAAACAGTCATTATATACTGTTAATGGGGTCAACTCAACAAAAAGATACATATAAATAAATAAATAAATATATACACACACACATACATAACAGCAGAGCCTCAAAATACATGAAGCTAATACTGATAGACTTGAAGGGAGAAATTGATGGTTCTACATTAACAGTAGGAGACTTGAACACACCACACTCAATAATGGACAGAACATCAGGCCAGAAGATCAACAAGGAAGTACAGGACTTGAATGATTCACCAAGCCAACTAGACCCAACAGAAACATACAGAACACAGCACCCAGCAACAGAGCACACGTTCTTCTCAAGCCCACATGGATCATTCTCCAGGATAGACATATCTTAGGTCACAAAGCAAGTCTCAATAAATTAAAAAATATTGAAATTATACAGTGTGTCTCCTGCAACCACAATTGAATGGATCTAGAAATCAATAATGGAGAAATGGAAAATTCACGCTGATGAGGAAATTACACAACATAATCAATGACTTAAAGAGGAAATCACAAAGGGATTAGGAAATATCTTGAGGTGAATGAAAATGAAAATACCAAAATTTATGGGATGTGGCAAAGGCAGTGGTGAAAGGCAAATTTATAGTTTCAAATGGTTACATTTAAAAAGAAGACTTAAGTCAGAAACTTATCCTTAAATCTGGAAGGACTAGAAAAAGAAGTGCAAACCAAACCCAAAGTGAGCAGAAGAAAGGAAATAACAAAGATTAGAGCAGAAATAAATAAAATAGAGAACAACAAAAATACAACAATAGAGAGATTCAACAAAATGAAAAGTTGGTTTTTTAAAAGGATCAATAAAACTGACAAACCTAGACTGATGAAGGAAAAAAGAGAGAAAATACAAATAATGAAAATCAGAAATGCTTTTAAAAAAGCATTTTAAAAAGAACCATAAAAGGATACTATGAACAAATGTACAGCAATACTTAGATAACCTAGATGAAATGGACAAATTCTTACATACAAACTGCCTACAATGACTCAGGAAGAAATAGAAAATTTTAACAAACCAGTTACTAGTAGAGAGATTGAATCAGTAGTCAAAAACTTCCCCAAAAAGTAAAGCTCAGGACCAGCTGACTTCACAGGGGAGTTTTCCCAAACATTCCAAGAAGACTTAACTCCAATTCTGCTCAAACTTTTCTAAAAAATTGAAGAGGAGGGAACATTCCCTAATTCATTCCATGGAACCAACATCACCCTCATACCAAAGCCAGGTAAAGATGCCACCAGTAATGAAAATTATGGATCAATATCTCTCATGAATATATATGCAAAAATCCTTAACAAAATATTAGCAAACTGCACATTAAAAGGATTATATACAATGATCAAGTGAGATTTATTCCTGGTGTGCAAGGGTGATTCAACACAAGAAAATCAATTACTATAATACACCGTATTAACAGAATGAAAGGACAAAACCACATATTTATCTCAATTGATGCAGAGAACTATTTGACAAAATCCAGCACCTCTTCTTGATAAAAACACTTAGAACACTAGAAATAGAAGGAAACTTCCTCAACATGATAAACAACATACGAAAAAACCACAGCTAACATCTTACTTAATAGTGAAAGACTGAAAGGTTTCCCTCAAAGCTCTGGAACAAGACCAGATGTCACTATTATTGTTCAACATTGTGCTAGAAGTTCTTGCCAGAGCAATTGGAAGGAAGGAAGGAAGGAAGGAAGGAAGGAAGGAAGGAAGGAAGGAAGGAAGGAAGGAAGGAAGGAAGGGCATCCTATATACAAAAAAATCTTGAAAAATCCAAGAGCTAATAAATAAATTCAGCAAAGTGGTGGGATAAAAGATCGACACAAATAACCAATAGTGTTTCTATACACAAGCAATGAACAATTAGAAGAAGAAATCAAGAAAAAATTCCACTTACAATAGCAACTAAAAGAATCAAGTATCTAGGAATAAATCTAACAAGAATGTGAAGGATTTGAACACTGAAAACTATAGAACACTGTTAAAAGAAATCAAAGAAGACCTTAAATGGAAGGGCATTCTGTGTTCATGGACTGGAAGATTAAATATTGTTAAGATGTCATTCTTTCCCAAAATGACTTCTAGATCAATGCAATCCTAATCAGATTTTCAACAGCCTTCTTTTCAGATATGGGAAGACTAATCATCACATTTAAATGGAAGGGTAAGGGGCCCTGAATAGCCAAAGCCATCTTGGAAAAGAAAAACAAAGTTGGAGAACTCACACTTCCTGATCTTAAAAACATATTACAAAGTCACAGTAACCAAGACAGCATTGTACTGGACCAAGGATAGATATATTGATGAGTGGAATTGAATTGAGAGATCAGAAATAAACCCTCATGTCTATGGCCAACTGATTTTTGGGGAGGCTGCTAAGTCTACCCCACTGGGAAAGAATAGTCTCTTCAACAAATGGTGCCAGGAAAACTGGATGTTCTTTTGCAAAAGAAAAAAGGAGGACCCCCTACCTCACACTTTATACAAAAATCAATTCAAAATGGACCAAAGACCTAAATATAAGAACCAGAAGAAAACATATGGAAGCATCTGTAGGACCCTGTGTTAGGCAATGGTTTCTTAGACTTTGCATTCAAAGCACAAGCCATGAAAGACAAATAGATAAATTGGACCTCATCAAAATTAAAAACTATTGTGCCTCAAAGTAAAGTGAAAGTAAAATGACAATCTACACAACGGGAGAGAATATTTGGAAACCACATATCTGATAAAGGTTTACTATCCAGAATACTAAAAAAAACCTTCAACTTAACAACAGAAAGACAAACAATTCAATTAACAAATGGACTAAAGACTTGACACTTCTTCAAAGAATATATACAAATGGCCAAGAAGCACATGAAAAGATGCCCAACATCCTTAGCTGTCAGGAAAATGCAAATCAAAATCTCCATGAGATATGATTTCACACCCACTAAAGTGGCTGCAATTAAAAATGGAAAACTTTAAATGCTGGAGAGGATGTGGAGAAACAGGAACTCATCCTCGCTGGTGGGAATGTGAGGTGGTGCAGCCGCTGTGCAGTTTGGTTGTTCCTCAGAAAGTTGAACATAGAACTACCATATGACCCAGAAATCCCTCTTCGAGGTGTAGACCCGAAAGAATTGAAAGCAGGGACTTGAATGGACATTGCACACTTATATGCACAGGGGCGTTATGCACAGTTGCCGGGACGTGGAAGCGACCCAAGTGTCCGTCAACCGACGACTGGATAAACAGAGCGTGGTGCGCGCATCCGACGGAACATCGTCCAGCAGTACAAGGGAACGGAGTCCTGACGCACGCGGCCACACTCTGGGGCCGGAGGGCCTCCCCTCTCTGTGAGCTCAGCCTGGCCTCCTCTGGGCGCCCCGCATGCCCAGCTCAGCCGTGGCCTCATCCCCAGCTCCAGGCGTCTCTCCGCGCCGCTGACTCCCTCGCATGCTTGGCTCTCAGCCTGAAAGCCACCTCCTCACGGGCGCCCCTCCGGCCGACCCTCGCGCAGGTGCTCGAGCTTCTGGGCATTTCCCTCCCAGGCCCTCGGCGCCTGCACCTGTGGCTCATTTGCGCTCTTGCTGGCACTGCCCCTCCAGCGCCTCTGTGTGCGCGGTGGTCCCTGCGCCCGAGCGCCCCCGGCCAGAGCACAAGGGCGTCGCCGGAGGAGGAGTGAAGAACGTTCCAGATGCCATCGGGACCTGCTGGGTCACTGTCGCCCATCCCCATCCGGCTTCCTCGTCCGTGCCTTGTGTACTGAGGCTCTGGAGCGCACGCGAAGGAACGGGGCTGAGGCTAGAGAAACGCGAGGCGAGCACTTCAGAAGCGGAGCCGCGTCCCACGCCCCTGGGAAAGGCCGCGTCGCGACTTCACGGGCTCTTCGAAACCGGGTGGCCAGGCCAGCGGCTGGGAAGGGGCAAGGTCACCTTCCGCCGGCAGCGGCAGCCGCGGTGCGCAGGTGCAGGGGTGCGGTGCTCAGGCCCGACCCTACAGAGGCGGGCAGCGCGGGGCGGCGGGGAGCTGGGGCTGGGGGCGCCTTGTTCCTCTCTGGCGTGTGCAGGCTCAGGCTTTGATGTTAGCATTTTAGCTCATTAATAACTAATTTACATTTCCCAGAGAGCAAATTGTGATCCGACACAAATTTATAAAAGAGCTCCAAATGGTGAGATGCTCTTACACAATGAGTCTTTTGTGGGTGGTTGTTTTTTTTTTTTAACTTAAGGAGTTTGTGATTAAAATTTTACTACAATCATTGCAATCTCATGAGCTACTTAAAAATAAGACACCAACTTACTTCCTTCTTTTCCCTCCTCTCAAGGCTCATGATAACGGCTGCCTCTCCGTGGACCCTAAGTCCTGCAATTGCTTTCCCATCACCCCGAGCCCCAGGTGAAGCTGGAGGGGATGCTGTGGGCAGGGGGCTGTGGGCAGGGGCACCTGCTCCTCAGCTCCTTGGGCCAGCCGTCTTGGACAGTGGATGTGTGGGTCCCTCTCGCTGTCCCCAGGACGCACACTGGGGTCTCCTGCTGCTCAGATGCCCACTGGCCCGAGTAGCTTATTTTGGAGACACAGAGGGGCTGATTGGAGCACCCGTGGTTAGTTATTTTATATTTGTCTTTTTCTCCTGCCTGCATCTTAGGAGGCCAGATGCGTCCAGGGAAACACGGAGGTTTCTCTGTACTTCACTCAGGTTTCTGCAGGCTGATGTGGAGGTCAAAAGCAGTTGCAAGTGAGCTGCTGAAAGTTGCTTCTTGGTGACGGTGCCCACTCCGCCCTGTGTCTTGGCAAAGGGCTGTGCCATCTTCCTGCTGACGACTCAGCGGGTGTGGAGGAGACGCCACACATCTGTCACCTGGAAACACCTTCCCTGGACTGCGGAGGGGCCTGGGCTCCGGGAGGTGGGGAGACGGTCCTGAGGCACGGGGCCGAGCGCTGGCCAGGGCTCTGCTGAGGGGCAATCTGCTCGCGGAAGTTGGGGGAACAGCCGCTTGGTGGAAGGGAGACATTCCCACAATGAAGAGGTCAGATTTTAAATGGCCACCCGCAGGCCAAGTGGACGGCTCTCACAGAGCCTACACGCCGCCCCGGTTCCCTCTATTGTTTCCAATGACAGAAAGGATGGATTGGGAATTCCAGGCAGAGGCGTGCACTGGACACAGTGCCAGGGTCCCACCCGCTCGTGCCTTTTCACACAAGCGTTTTACAGCGACTGTTTCCCTCCCCACGCTCGTCCCTCCCGCTGAGGAAACCTGAGGGTCCCGGCTGTAGGGACCTGCGAACGATGCCAGGAAAGCTCAGAGCTGGGGTGGCCTTGTTGGTCTCCTGGGTGCACTCGGCATTGGCCTCTGGTATGACCCCAGGGTGCGTGGGAATGGGAAGGACTGGGTTTTGGTGGCGTCCCATGGGCCGTGGGTCTCTGAGAGGATGCCAGTGTGGGAGTGGCTGGGGGATCCATGCCGCACCTGCAGACAATCTTGAGCACCCCAGCCCTGCATGCACCCCAACAGTACTTAGGGGTGCTCTGGGCACCTGGAGCAGGGTCATTTGGGGAGCACATGTTGCAGTTTCACCCTGGATGGCTCGGATCACACTCGACTGTTCTAAGTCTCAGAGACCAGGCTGGATTTCTCGGAAGGAAGTGAACTCTGTCCCAGCCACAGAGGACAAAGAAGAGCCATCTTCCCGTGGTTTGGACGTGGCCGCTTCTCCTGGCTGTGCCGGGCTAGTGTGCGTCGATCTGTGGGTCGACTTTGGAGTCAGTTAGGTTTGGATCCTGGCTCCTCTCCCCGGCGGGTGAACCTGGAGCTGCCGAAGCAGCTGGGAGCAGCTGAAGGGATTTCTTGGAGAGTCTAGGAGCCATTGACCGCGATTTGTGAAATGAGGTGCCTTTCCACGTAACTGTTGTGGTAGATGCTGCTGAAGCCCTTACGTGGAAAACGCCTGGCAGGGCCACTGGGCCCTGGACTGGGAAGACCACACGGCATGGCAGGAAGGTCAGGCCAGGGGGCGAATACGGCTTACCCAGTGTGGCCGCAGCCTCAGCTCCCCGCGCCGAATTGGGGCTCTCAGCAGCTGCCTCCCGAGGGGGTCGCAGGGAAGCCGAGGAGGTGACACAAGTGCCGACACCTCCCACTGCACCTGCTCTAGCCCCACTACCGAGCCCGGGCCTGGGGGCTCCTGCGGCGCTCTGTGCTCTGTCCCTAGCCCCCCACACCGAGCTGCCCCTTCCTCCTAAACTCGTGTTGCAGGGAGGGGTGTCCTCCTTCTCCATCCTCCAAGCTGGAGAGAAAGGTGGATGCACCTCGAGGCTTCCCTCTCCCTCTGCCTGGAAATCCCTGTCCGATGGACGGTGGGAGGGTCTGGGAAGGCTGGGTCGGGGGTCCAGATGTGACACTCCAGGCCGTCCCCGTGCACCTGCCGGCCTCGTGAAGAAGGTAGTCTCAGAAGGAGACAGCAGAGAGAAGAGCCAACCAGAGTTTCCGGCTGTAATCCATGCACAATGTGGCAATGAATTGTTAGATGGAAGTAGAGGGAAAGGGACAGAAGGGAGAGGCTTTGGAAGCTGAAACTTGGCAAAGGTTGATATGACACATACTGGACTGGAGAGAATCAGACAAGTTTTCGGAACTTCCTGCTGGGCGGCCAATTTGGAAGGAAAGGCTTATAATCCTTTTAAATGAACTCTGTGTTACAGAATTTCAAATAGTCAATGTGCTATGTTTTTTGCCCTAGGCTTCAACATATACGTGTGTCCCCTAAGGGCTGTGGTGACATCCTAGATAGAAGAACAGTGTACAGAGATGTCTCTCTCATAGTTTTACCCTTGTTTGCTTACCCCACCACCCCTGCTACAGAGATTATTTATTTATTGTTAGACCGAGAGCCTGTGGGATAGCTGCGTCTGCTGCCTTTTGTAGCGGCCTCTGAAAATATTGGATTAAATGACGGCAGCTTTTTATAAAGCGCACCCACCACCCACCAGAAGTTCGCAACTTCCATTCTCCTGAGCTGAAGACACGTGAGGACATTGCGCTGCGGATCCCATGGGAATCAGGGACTTGCTGGGAGACGCCTCAGGTTGGGGCCGAAGGCCCCCCAGGCCTGGGGTGCCTCTGGGAGGCTGGTGGGGGCACGGTGGAGGCTGATGGGGAGCTCACCCCTCTGCATGGCTGCCCTGCTGGTTCAGGCACTGGGTTTCTGACTGTGAAGCCGACAAGGGCCCGGGGCTCGACTTGTCAGGTTCTCTTTGCAGACAGAAAGCGCTAAATCTCCAGCGAAGCCAGACAGAGCTGGTCAGTTCAGTTCACCCCACATTTGTGGACTTTGTGTTCGATCTGGTTATGATCATAACGGCCCTTGACCTTACTTCTGATGTTGGAGACGGAGGCCTGCAGAAGTGCCGCCGGTGATCATTTATAGCGGCAGAGGCTACTCCAGCCGTCATTCCAGCCGTCGTTCTCCTTTCTGTCCCACAGCGTGGCCTGGACAGCCACACACTCCCTTCTGGGGCATCTCCTGCTGCTGGAGTCACAATAGAACCCAGTTCCAGCCAGCGAGACGGTGAGACCACTGGCTTCGGGGAAACCTCCTCCGGCCCTGATGACAAGGAGAGTTGAGGCGTGCCACCCTTTCCCTCTCTCTCCCATCTTACATGCAGGTCAGAGGCCCAGGGCTTGTGCAGCTATTTTACGACAATTAGTGATGATTATGAAGATGAAAAGCCAACACGCTGAGGGCGCAGAGATGGTGGAACCCAAAGAGAGAGGCTGGGTCCTCGATGACTTCTTCTGCCACGTGAGAAACATGAACCACCGTTTGTTCCGACGCTGTTAGTTGGGTTTCCCGTTCCTTGCAGCTGAAGGCATTCTTGATCGATACTGAGCCAATAGCCAGTCAGTGGGAGGACCAGGGAGGTAATTTTTGAGTTCCATTTCCATCTGTGTGACCCTGGGCAAGTTACTAGTCTTCAAACATATGTACAAAGTAGTGAGTCAGGTTTTGGAGTTTATAAGCTCTGACATTTGTGTTCCTGCAATGCCACCAAGACACACAGCAAATGGGACGCTTACACCAGGTGCTTTCTCGTTAATCTCTTCAGGTTACTTGTCTTATAACAAGTTCATTCTCTTCTCCCAGGGCTCCCAGGAACACCTTTACCCGAGACAAAGCACTCTTTCCCCTAAGTTATAAAAAGTTTTAATGGAAAGTACTTTATAACACACATTTCAGTCACCGAGTGTTCGCACACATAACCCTAAGAGCCCCCGGGCGGGGAGGCCGGCAGCCCTGCGCTCTCTGCGGTAACCAGTAACGCAGGATTTCTTTCTGAGCCAGGCGTGCGAGTCTCGAGGACACTTCTGGTGCCTCCTTGACTTCCTAAGGATCTAGAGGAAATGCCGAGCCTCGGAGGAAGGCGGGAGCTTCCCCCGATGTGACCTCCGTCGGGCTCTTACCTCTTGCTTGCTGGCCCCACCCGCCCCACGAGGAAACGCAAGCTGCTGGACCCCTTCCTGCTTGCAGCACAGGGAGAAGAGCTTGATTGCTTTTGCTTGGTGTTCCCAGAAGTGTAATTCAATGGGATCGGCAGGGTAAACTTAGGAATTAAACAAACCGGGGTTGGATTTCCAGTTTCAAATACCACTTTCTCCTTTCATATACCTATAAAAAGTGTGTCTGGCCTAGTTTAGAGATAAAATTATTTCTCTTATTAAGAATGAAATGCAAGTCTGGAGAACTATGCAATGCTTAGATGCACTTTAAAATGAGAGCGTCTCAGAGGCTTGAGTGGGTAAGGGTTGAACGGTGTCCCTGAATTTCCCACGTGGGTTCCCCAGCACTCGGCTTCCACACCCTCAGTGCATCCTCAGTTCTAGAGCCTTCCACTGTCTCAGGGCTGAGCCCAGGCGCCTGCCTCCCCTTCTGGAGGGCGGGTTCCCTAGGGAGTGGCTGCCTGTGAGTCCTGGCACTGCCTGGTGGTTGTCTGAGGACTGAACTCTGCCCACGCACCGAGCTTCAGGGTGTCTTCTTCTTTGGGGCATAGACTCGGTGACCTTCACCAGGCTTCTGAGGATGGCTGGAAGGTCAGTTGTTAGTATCGCGGAGCTGATGACTCGGTGTTCTATAATTAGGCCATAATTAAGCTAAAAGTGTGCGGCATATTTAGGTAACTCTAACGGAGTTAAGGCTGGTGGGCAATGGGCACAGACGCCCCTGCCCCTCTCCTGGGGGGCCGTTAGCAAAGGCTGCCCCTTCCTGGTTTGGTGGCACCAGAAGCAAGCACACTTCCTGGTTAGGGAATTTGGATTTATACAGAAAAGAGGTTAGGGCATATCATTTCCCTTTTAAAAATGCCTGAAAATAGCATTCCTTTAAATGGTAAATCTTTTAAAAGTTTTGAAATTCAAATAATCTTGGGGGAAAGACAACCAGTAAGAGACTTTCAAAAGTGGTGCTCAGAGAGAGGAGGGCGGGGAGCTGGGGCCTGGGGTGGGAGGAAGATGAACTTATCACTTAAAACCCGTTTCCGGTGCAGCGCTGCTGTGCGATGAATTGTGCCCCAAGAAGGATGTGGCGATGTCCGGATCCTGGCCGCCTGTGAGCGTGGCCTCATCTGGAACTTTGTAGGTAGAATCAGGTTAAAATGAGGCCACAAATCCATGAATCCGTCGACTGGTGACCTCACGGGAAGGCCATGTGAAGACAGACACGGAGAAGAGGGCGCAGATGTCGGCCGAGGGTGGCTGCAGGTGGTCGGGGGGTACGGAGCAGACCCCGGGGCCTTTGGAGCAGCACCTGCTGATACCCCGTTCCCCACTGGGAAAGAATTCATTTCTGTTGTTTTAAGCCCCCCAGATTGTGGTAATTTGTTACAGCAGCCTGAGAAACTACTACAATTACTATTCAAAGACAAGTAAACAAGTAAATAAAACCTAATGCAATTTCAAAAAAGAACAGAGGAGTTGCCCTGCCTGGCTTTAAAATATTCACTATGAAACAGAAGTGTTCAGGAGTGTGGTGTTGGTGTGACATCCCCCCTCTTCCAATATGCCTGGTTAGTCCTGCTAGGTAACTGGGATGCTGACCTACTTTTATTTTATTTTATTTTCTTCCTTTCTGCCATAAGTTGGGTTAGACTTGCCAGCGGCTGCCCTACTCTGTTACCTGATGTGGGGCATGTGGGCAATGAATTCAAACCAACCCCTGTTCTAGTTTCCTAAATACCATGAAATGGCTTCATTTAAATGATGGGAATTTATTAGCTTACAGTTTCAAGGCTAAAAAAATTCAAATCAGGGCATCAGGAAGGCGATGTCTTCTCCCCGAGAACTGCGGCCCCGAGGCCGGCTGCCGGCCGCTCTTGGCAGGGCACTCGGCCGCTTCTCCCGGCTCTCCCCCCTCGGGCGGATTCCCTCGACGTCCGGTCTCTGGCTCCCAGGCTCGCTCTCTCCGTGTCTGAGCTTCCTTCTCCTGTAAAAGGCTGCAGTCAGAGGACTGACACCCACCCTGAGCGGGCCGGGCCGCCCCTCAGCTGAAGGGGCCCCGTCAGGAGGCCGCGCTCACGGTGCTTCCACCCGCAGCAGAGGGTTAGATTTAAGAACATGTTGTTTCTAGGGCACATACAGCTCGGAACCACGAACCCCGAAATAAAATTTGTATTTATTGCTGTTAACCTTAATTTGATTTGTGTTTACTCTCCTGTTTGTTTCAGCTTTTAGTTGAATAAGCAGTGACTCGGTGCCCCTGCCCCAGGCCTGTCCTGCTCCCGGGAGCTCACCGAGTGCGGCTCAGCGCCGGGCTCCGGGACTCCCCGGCCATCGGCAGGAAGCTTCTGGCCTGGGGCTCCCCGCGGGCTGTAAACACCCAAGTCTCTCTTTTAGGGCCGTCAGAAGCCCTTCATTTTCTTTAGTGTCTGACGTTTTAATTTCCATTCTCTAGGGTCCTGCAACAGCCACTAACGTGGTTCTCTGGGTGCGTCTTTGATGCTTTGGGTGCTCGTTTCGGGGCCTGAAGGCTTATGCTCATTTGAGCAGCTTCATGATCTCTGAAATCTCCTCTCTCCGGGACTTTTGTTTCTTCTGTTTGAATCTCATTATTCATGGTGCTGAGGAGAGAAACAAATTAAAGTGCGGTTAACTGCCACGTGCTGGGGAAGCATGTTGTTCCCCATGTGCTTGTCGTGGGGGTGAAGAGAAGATGCGGGGCAAGAGCTGAAAAAGGCAGGGTGGGAGCCGGGGCAGGGTGGGAGCCGGGGCTGGGTGGGAGCCGGGGCAGGGTGGGAGCCGGGGCTGGGTGGCCCTGGGGG
This sequence comes from Bradypus variegatus, assembly GCA_004027775.1. Classification (NCBI taxonomy): domain Eukaryota; kingdom Metazoa; phylum Chordata; class Mammalia; order Pilosa; family Bradypodidae; genus Bradypus; species Bradypus variegatus. Next base: position 19,878 of record PVKY010000402.1, on the reverse strand, counting down.
GTGGGTGCCAGGGCTGAGAAGGCTGTCAGGCTCGGGGGCTCTTGGGGCAGAGCGTGCCCCTGGCCAGGGCCTCCTGCTGACCTTCCGTCACCTCTGAGTGAGATGTGGAGGCTCTGTGGAAAGGATCCCGGGTGTCACTCGAGGGCTTTCTGAGGGGCCGGGGAGCGCAGATCTGGGGAGAGCAGGGTCAGCAGCGGGGCCACTCGGCCGGCCACTGGGGGAGGAGCTGTGGCTGGAGACGTGTGTCCCGGTGGTTCCGGCCCACTGGGGTTGGGTTGCATTTGGGGCGTGGTGGGCTGGTGATGGCACTTGGCGTAATCCCCTGTGAGGACAAGCGGCACAGATGTGGGCTGGTGATAAGGTCGCAGTGAGTCCGGCCAGTGAGGAGTAAATGTAGTGCAAAGCCAAGTGGACCCACGAAGGCTCCCCGTGGGGGCTCCAGGACCCCACCCCTGGCTGTGTCCGGGGCTTAGGTAACTGTCCCAACGGTCTGCACAAGGCCTTCCCGGTGGCCAGTGAGGTCCGCAGAGTCCAGGTGGCTGGAGGACGAGCTAATGATCGGGATGCAATCGGACACAAAGGGCAGGAGGGACAACCTGCTATTCCGGCAGGCAGGCCCCATGCCCAGTGGAAATGCTGGGTGGGGGCCTGGGTGGGATGGATGGTGACCCCAAGGGATGGCCACCCCTGCTCCAGGGTGTGCTCCCTGCCGAGTCACCCACCAAAAGTGCTCCCCACCTTGAGGCTCATGGGGAGCAGGCCGACCCCGATTCTCCACCAAGGGCAGTGGCAGCCACGGGTGTTGCGGGAGCTGGGAGGGGAGGGTGGGTGGTGGAGGCCGAGACCCCATCCCGGGTGTGTGCTGCTCGGAAGCTGCGGCTCCAAGCCTCTGCTGTGTGCTCACCCACAAAACAAATCCAGAGGCAAGTTGTGAAGAATCTCAAGGACGCACGTTGCGTGGAAGCCCAAGTGCAGGCAGCTTCTGAGCAGCTTGCTTGGGGGTCCATGAAGCGGCCCCACTTCTTGGCTGGAAAACAGCACCAAGGTAGAAATGAGAACTTTTCTGTACAAACCAACCCGAGTGGCCGGAAGGCAGGCTGGAGGTGAGTGGCGAGGGTCTTACGCTGAACTAAGGGTCTGGCCGTGTCCCACGGGGCAGCACGGAACTGACGGGTGTGCGGTGAGGCATCTGGGGGCAGCCCGGGCCTTTCACCAGCTCTTTACTGTCACACCTCAAAATTGGAGGGGAGCCCTTTTGGATCAAAGAAGGGCGGTTGTCTGGAAGGTGTTTTTTCCTCACATTTCCCACTGTTCTGTGCTCCAAATCTGCTGGAACTGTTGATGTTTTGCTCTTCCCTGCCTCTGGATTTTAAAGCCAGCAAATTAATGTGTAAGAAGTTGGCAGAAAATGCCTTTCACAGGACAGAATGACCTTGCATTTTTGGTCAGGAGAAGAGGAAAATAGCAGACACACTAATTACTGAACTGCAGTGAACTTTTCTACTATCCTTTGAATCTCTCAGAGGAATCAAAACAAAATGAAATTAGAGCAGCAAAAGCAAGCAACCAGCATTGCAAGCAGACAACAGGTGGAGATAAAAGGAAAACCTTCAAATTTTCCCAAAGTATCAGGAGAAAAATGTGACTTATGCCCCTAGGGGACTGGTAGTGATTTTCTTCTTTGTTCCCCTCATCTCAGCAGTAGTTTTTAAGAGCAGCCATCTCCATGTGTGTACACACACACACACACACAGATACACACACATACACACACATACACATGCACACACTCACACACACATACACACACATACACACATACACTCACACACATACACATACACACACACTCACACACATACACACACTCACACTCACACACATACACACACACTCACACTCTCACACACACACACACTCACACACATACATACACACACTCACACACACACACCGTGCTCTCTTACCCCAGATGTAAGTGGATCGAAGATGTCAGGGAACAGGTGACACGGTTTAAACAGGAGTTGTTGCGAATGCTGATGTGCAAAAGCAAACTCTTCCTGGTGCTGTGTGGCTGACTGAGGATGGCTAATGCTAGAAGCACTCAGCAGAGAAATGCTCTGGGCCCCCCAAAGACAGAAAATGGATGAAAAGCCAGAGGGGTTTTACTTTCTCCTTGTCCTCCTCTCACCTGGCATCATGACTCGAGAAGCTGGTCTGTCTCAGCCTTATTTATGCTGTTCTAAGGGGGAAAAGTCCCACCCCCCATTTTCCTTTGCATTTTGCAGCCTCAGCTGGGAGGAACTGGCTGTTCACCCCAGATTCTGCCACCCTCCCCTTGGCTATGTGCCCTGTCTCCATTCCTCTGTGCGGGACTTCAGCTCCCTGCACAGACACACTGACAGCTTATGTTCTGACCCCTGGGCCTGCCGTGGTGGTTGGCACTTTTCTGTGGGCAGAGAGGATGGTGCACAGAGCGGCCGGGAGCCAGGCTGCTCTGGATGGATGGTGCCAGGCTGCTCGGGAATGACTCCAGGCCGCTCTGGATCGACCGGGGCCTGAGGCCGCTCTGGAATGACCTGCCTTCCCCTCTCCGTGGTTTCTGGAATCCTGGGCTGTGGAATCACGTCAGGCTTCGCTCTGAAGTGTTACGAGTAAAGCCCGTGCCTGATTACAGCTGGGCTTTCCTGTCCTGCTTATCAGAGGCTCTAAGATGACAGGTCTGCATTTCTCCAAGATTTCCAGTGTGGACAATTCATCAGTTTGGGTTCTTTTTGGCCTGAATCAGGTTTTGTTGCTTCCTACATTGTCTCAGAGCTGAAACTGTCCTCACAACAGGTCTGGACTTTGCACAGGGGAAGACCCTCTGGCCTGGCCGGGCCCTGGAGCGCAGCCCCCCGTGCTGACTTTCCTGAGTTACGAGGGCCGTGGGGACAACTGGCCCTGCCGTCTAATTGTTTTCCCCAAATAATGGCTTCACATGGGCTATTTTAAAGCTAATTGTCATGGATGTTTCTGAATAGCTCCTGTTGAGTAATAACCCCATACAACAAAATACATTCAGCTGTCTTGACAATGTTTTTTAACTGATTTTTAATGAAAACTTAACGAGGAAATTGCATCACTTGAAGTTACATGAGTGTTTATTGTTGTTATTTTCTGGCCAAAGTGGGGACTTAAACTATTTATTAAGTTGAAATGACTGTGTCCATGTTTTATGGCGTAGAACTTTGGGGTTTCAGTGGTCAGCTGTTGTGTGTTAGAGCAGGCCCACACTGAGGACGCCCCAGCTCTCCCTTGGCCCTCTGCATGTGGAGACCGTGTGGGCCTGTTGGCTCCCGACCCTCCCGAGGGTGTCCAGTCGGGCGGTGGTGAGCACCTGGCTGAGGACAGAGGCGCCCGTGGAACCGGCCCTTCTGCAGCCGTGGAGGACGTCAGTGTCTGGCTCCCCTTGCTCCCTACACCCCAGGCACGCACGCTTTGCCGTACGTCGAGCTTGGCATTGCCAATGGCCCCCAGCATTTCTCCTCTGTTTCTATCAGCATAACCAGCTGCCAGGGCCAGAGGCTTCGAAGACGCCCAGTCGTCAGCCAGAAGCCGGAACTGCGTGGCTGTTTCCTCTGCTCAGGGCCGCGTGGCTGCACTGGGACGCCAGCCGGACTTCGTTCTCCTCTGGGGCCCATGTGGTTGTGGTGGAGCTTGGTTCCCTGTGGCGATGGGACTGATGTCCCGTTTTCTTGCTGGCTGTCAGCTAGAGAACACCCCCATTCTTGAGCACATGGCCTCCTAAGCCAGCGATGCAGAATTTCCCTCTCATGTGCCAATCTCACATCAGAAAGAGCCCGTCCCACCAAAGGGCTCACCTGATAGGTCAGCTCCTTTGCGGGAAATCCCCCTCCTCAAAGTTGACTGCCGTGACAGCCCATGGTAGCTGCAGACCCTGCGCCTGTGCGAGGATGTGGGTTGCTGTGGCCGGCTGGGACCCTCTGCCCTCAGCTTTGAGCCCCATTCAGATACATGGGTGGAATATATTGTGTAAATATTATGGGATTTATTCTAGGAATTGGTTCATGTGACCATAGGGCAAGTCTGAATTCCATAGAGCAGGCTGCAAGCTGGGAGCTCCAATCAAAGTTTCCGTGAATTCCCCAGGAGAAGCTGGCTGGCTGAAGGAGAGATGGAAGTTCTCTCCTCGAACTGCTGAAATCCTCAGTTCTCCCCTTATGGCCTTCGTCTGATTAGATGAGATGTCTCTCATTGTGGAGGCAATCTCCTCAGTTGATTGTAGATGCAATCTGCCATAGGTGCAACCAACTGGCTGATGATTTAAATCCATGAAATACCCTCCCAGGACCAATCAGCCCAGTTCTTGCTTGACCAGACACCTGACTCCATCAGCTGGCCAGGTTGGCACCTAAGCTTCACCCTCACATCCCACATTTGCACCTGTGTCCTTCGGGCTCCTTCCCCACAGGTTGGCTTGGTTCCTGCCCTCTCCTGCTCAGTGGGCATCTCTGACCACCCATCCTGCGTCAGAGGCCTCCATCCTGGGCTCTCTGTCCCCCATCCCTGCTCTAGTTTTCCTCCTAATACTTATCACCTGTTGTTCTATGTCTTGCTTATTTTTTTATTGTCTGTTTCCACCCATAGCATCTGCTTTTGCTCCTGTTCTTTATTTTCTTCCACAGGCCTTCCTGCACACCTCTCCTTCAGGTCTGAGGATATCATCAGAGGCATTGCTCTTCTTGACGTGATGTGGCTCCACTTCCCCTCCCAACTAAGCCATTTTCTTCTGAGTTGAGTACAGCACTCATGTATCGCAACCAGGAGCTCCCGCTCACCAATTTTTGGGGTACAGGTGAAGTTGTGTTCTCTACCCCCGTGCTCAGAAATGCACACCAATATCTGAGACTGTCGATATTGCTTCCGACCCCAGGGCCACTTGTAACTCTGAGTAGTGTGTCGCCTGGTCCCCTCTGACTCTCCCTTTCGTTGGAGACAGACGCCCCCACAGTAACAAGGCCACACACCCCCTGCCTCCTCCTCTCACACCTGTTTCGGATTCGGCCTATTCTCTCTCCTGCCAGAGTATTCTGCTGACATTTTGAAATTCTTTACCTTAGAAGCTGGGAAAAATTCAAGGTTGAAGCCTTGCACTATTTTGCTTTTATGGATGGGATAAACCAGGTTTTTATTTTTATCAATTTGATGACCCAGCTTTCAAGTGCACCGCTGTAGCACATTGCATGATGGTGGAGCCCATCTGTCCCATCAGGTACCTGCCTATTCATTATTTCCCCACCGTTGAGGGTTTGAAAGTGGCTGACAAAGGTGTTACATACTGATTCAAGACAGTTTGCATTTACACACAATTTAAATGCACATTCAAAATGATTTCTACCTTTTAAATATGTCGGTTATTATTCTATGGTGTGTAACGTGTGACAAGTGCCACGCGGTTAATGCAATAATGTGCTCTTCCATCACATTTACGAGACATTTGCATCCTTTCCTGTAACACCTAATTGACAGTTGCCCTACCATCCTCCCAGTGGATCTGCCCATTAAGTGGGATTTATGGCTGGTGCTTTCTAAGTCAGTTAAATGACATGAAATGAACATCCAGTTTAAATGATGTACAATGCAATCTTTTCTCTGGCTGGAAAAACTTCATTTCAAAAGACGTGTATTTGTGGTGTGGCAGAGCAGGCCCTCGTGGGACTCCTGCAGGAGAGGCCGGTGGGTGGCATGTGGGGGCCCCGTGCTGCCCGGGAATTCATCCCCTTGAGCCCTGGGCCCCGCTGCCCCTCAGCCTGAGCTGCCCTCTGTACTCGCCCAGGGCTGGCCACCTCTGAGGGAGTGTACACCCCACGAGGACATTGCTTTTGTTTTGTTCGTGGAAGTACTAAATAGATATTTGTTGAATGTATTAACCAATCAATGCCCTGACTGCCCTGCACTTATTTTTGTGATTTTGATACAATTTTTATCCTCCCCAACCTGCCAAATCATTACTCTACAAGCTGTTGTGTCTGTGATGCAGCCCAAGAATAGATGCCGCATTCACTTATTTTCTAAAATGGGTGTGATGAGCCTGCTCAGCCAGGATGAGCGGTGGGTGTCAGGGCTCGGTGGCCACCATGCCTTCCCACACTGACCAGTCGGCCCAGTTTTCGCCAGGGCTGTGAGGTGAGGGGCACAGACATGGCTCTGGGGTCTGGGTGGGCAGCCACCTCATTGGGGTTTGGTGTGGTAGAGGATCACCACGCAGGCCAACACCCCCCATCTTCTGCGCTCAAGTGTACGAGATTAAAGAGATCGGTGGATGTTCGACTGGCTCTCTCCTGAGTTCTAAAATCGGAACTGGGGCCTTTCTCCTCATTGTAGAGGATCTGGGGGTGTGAATCTACCTAGAGTCCAAGTTCTGAAACTGCAAGGTCCCTGTGCACCTCACTGGTTCCTTGTCGGCACCCCAGTGCCAAGCTCTGTGAGGGGGGCCGCTGGTCAGCAAACATTCCTGAAGGGGGGAAGGTATTCATTCCTGTTTCTAATTGGCACTGTTTAGGGGGAGATGTAAGGTGAAGCTTACAGACTTTGGGGAATCCTCTTTAAGAAAAAGAATACAAAATTAAAAATTAGGAATGAACATAAATATTTATTTGGAAGGAGTAAAGAAGTCACAGCAAATTCGTAGAGGCTTAGAGAATCACATCCCTTCCTTCTGAGCTCTTTTCAGCCTGTTTGCCAGAAATGCTTTCTTAGCAATGTTTCCCCCTTGTAAACTGGCTTTCTCACCCCACTTGGAACCCTCTGAAAGTCCCAGCAGCTCCCAGCACTTGACAGTTCCGCACTGAACCTGACTGCTTTATGATGGTCCTGAGAACCTGAGAGGCCCCAGAAAGAATAGGGTGGGCAGAAAGAGAGAAAGAGTGAACTCTGGCCAGGTAGACATTGGCCCCTTGAGAAAACTGGAAAGAATTAGGACAAACCAGCCCAGAGCAGCCAGGCCCTGCCCCCCGGGCCCCCCGGAGCAGCTCTCTTTTGGCTCCTGCAGGAGCTCCTGACGTCGCCTTCTCTTGACCAGGTCCGGGCAGCCCTGACTTCCGGCCTTTGTGTTGCTGCTGGGTCACGCCTCGGGCATATGTAGGTTTGGATAAATTCCATGCTCCACCTGTTGGCAATCAACAGGGATGGAGTAAGGGCAGTTGTTCTTTCTCTCTTTTCTTTCAGCTTGTTTTCTCTCCTCTCAGAGAGGGGGGCATTGAGTGGGTATCTGGGCCCTTTGTCCTCTTCTGGAACCTAAAATGAAGCTCTCCAAGGCCATGTGAAGGAGCCCTGATAGTCATTTTTCCTTTCTCTCTGGGTCTCTTCAGTTCCTTCAGAGATCTCTGAGATCACATTTGCATCATGCCTCAGATGTTGCAAGTCTTTCCCATAAGATTTCAGGTCCGAAAGATCTTACAGTGCAGCCATGAGAGTAAACTGGATTCAGCAGGTATGTGTGGCGCTGGGTAAAGGCTTCACAAGGAGCTGGGTTAGACATGGAGCCTCCCAAGGGGCAGATGGAGAATGGTCGCTGTGCCATATCCTTGCAACACAAAGCACATTGCAGTGATGTATCATAAGACAGGTTAAAAAAGGAGGGGGTTCTGAGAATCCAGGAAGGGAATGTCAAAGCAGGCAGGAGCTCAGCAGGCAAGGACAGGCTGGGGCAGCTGGACAGAGGACGTGTCGCGTGAAGAGGGTGCGGCACTTACATGAAAGCCACGTGGGAGAGTGTGGGGCCTGCAGCTTTGCTGTAACATGGTTGAACATGTTGGAAAACAGTGAGAAAAGAGGCAAGATAGGATGGATTGGGTATAACTCGTAGATGTCCTTGAACTAGTGCTTCACCATTGGCATAAGAGAGCGGGGTGCGTTGAGATGCTCGCCCAACAGGCATCCTCCGACAGCAACCCACAGCTGACCAATGTTGGGAAAATTGGTAAACACCTGGAGGCTCACAGACACAATGGGGACAGTGTCTGAACTAGGGGTTGGAGGCTGTGGTGGGGCCCAAAATAAAGGAGAGGAAGGACAGCCACCAGTTCTCCAGTCTCGCAAGACACGTACCCAGTGCCTGATCCTCGCGGTGGAAACCAGGGCTCTGTTCCCAGGAGTCGCCGCATTGGCGTGGGAACCAGACATGCAGGCACACGGCTGCCCAAAGGACATAAGTGACGTCAGGTACTGATGGTCGCCACGAAGGGGCAGAGGGACGGCACAATGAGACGGGCAGGAGGCCTGGGCTACAGAGTCAGGGGAGGCTTTGTGGGGGGTGGACGGTTGGGAAAATGAGCCAGAGATGTGATGCTCTGGGAGACTAGAGTCCAGACAGACATAGCAGCCAGGGCAAGGGTCGGACAGAGAGCACTGGGGATGCAGGGGCACGCAGGAGGGAAGGAGGCAGCCCAGAGCAGAGGGGGCTGGGTGGTCCAGGGAAAGGGATCTGTTTTCCTAATCCAAGGGTGTGGGGAGCATGAGCTGGTTCAAAGCAAGGGAGGAGCACAGTCCGTTCACTCTGAGAGGAGAATTGCAGAGGGACAAGCGTGTAGGGGAGGGATTCACTGCGGGAATTTAGGCCTGGCGGCTCGGACAAGGTGGTTTTGGTGCAGAAATACGTGGTTGGGGTGGGGGCTCCTTGGGGTATCACCACACAGTTGCTGATAAGTTAGATGCAACCAAAGATAAAATGCTGAGGAAGATGTTTCCCAATGCATGAAACCCCGTGTCCCTACGAAGATCTAGCACTGCCTTTTCCCACAGGCAGTGAGCGCAGGCTGATGGTCTCGAGCTCGGTGGTGACGTGAAGCAGGGCGAGGTGAGTCAGGGCCCATGGACTGGGGTGGCCGAGGGAGGGCGCACAGACCACCTGGGCACACCCTGAGCTGGGGCCCTGCTAAACCACAGCTCCTGGTGCCCCTGTCCGGGAAAGGGCTGAGCTTCTGCCCTTTGCACCCGCAGTGGCAGAGCGTTCAGGAGAGTGACTTGGGGGACATGAACGAGGGCTTGAGGAGGGTGGGCAGGTGGCACGGGGAAGGGGGAGTGTCCTCTCACAGCATGGTGCATGTCCTGAATCATGAAACCCAGAGGTTTCCAATCCAGGTGACTGGGAAGCTGCAGCGTCATTAGTTTAACAACTGGAACCCAGAGGAGGTTTGGGTTTTCTCATCTGTGGTTCCCTTGTGTGGCAGGACCCAGTTGGGACACTGGGGTGGGAGCTGCCCCTCATCAGTCTTGTCTGGAGGGTTGAAGGGTCGGCAGCTCCGTCCCACCCTCCCATGTCTGCCAAATGTGGACCAGAAACCCGATGACCTCAAGAGGGCCGTAAGGGAAGGCGGCCGGGGGACCCGAATTCCAGCAGCAAGTCACCTGATGTCAGGCCTCAGTCCCTGAGGGTTTACTCGGGGTGTCCAGAGGCCACCCCTGCCCTGCTCTGGCACATTCGCCACCGCTGCACCGTTCCAGCTCTGAGCCCCGGAACCGGGCGGGGCAGGGCTGGAACCACTGGCCGTCACCTGGAGTCTGTTCCAGAACCGAGTTCTCTTGCTCACTCGGGTGGACCCTGGGCTGGGCCTGCACCCACCCCACCCTGCCCCTGACCCCGTGTGGCCTCAGCAAAGCTCTCACCACCCCTGAGCTGAGAAGCCTGGAGAAAAGGGCGGGAGAGCCCCTGACCAGTGCTGACCCCCACCCAGCCCCGAGCTCCCAGTTCTGGGAAGGACCCAGGGCTGGAACCTTAGATAGGCTCCCCAGGGACCCCAGGGAGATGCTGGAGTGAGCCCCTGGCTGAGGGCTCCTGAAGGAGCGAGCCCCCTCCACACCGAATTAGTAGGACTCAGTGACATGAGCCTCCAGGGACCAGAACGAGCCAGCGGCACGTCCTTCTGGCCCAGAACCTCCGGGGCTGCAGGGCAGCCGGGTCAGCAGTACATGTGCTGGGTCTCCCAGGTGAGAAACATGGATGTGTGGAAGGTGACCCTTCTTTGTTTGCTTCTCCAGAGGGCCCCCTGGGGGGCCTGGGGTCACTCGGGGTGTGGGGCACCGGTCTGCACCAACCATGCTTCATCTGTCAGGCAGGAACCTCCTCAACGAGGCCCTGGGGGGGTCTGGCTGCTTCCATGGGAACCTCACAGCCCCCCAGCCTGGGTGCAGGAAGGTCTGGGCCTCGGGGCAGGGAGCACGGTGTGCACTGGGGAGCAGTGGGCAGCAGCCCTGGCCTCGGGACTTCGGCTGCCAGCCGCTCCCACCGAAGAGCCCGGTCCCCTTTTACTTTAAAACCCCTCAGCTGTGAGGCTGCTGCATGTCTCTGGAGCCTGGCTGGGCCCCTCCAACGGCCATGGCCTCTGCATTTGCGGGGCCCTGGGGTGTTTGCCTTTCCCCGGCGGTGACATCACGAGGAGGCCGCTTGGCCGTAGGAGCCAAGTCCTCGGACGCCAGCTCGGAAGTAGGACAAGTACATTTTGTTTCTGAGATTCAGCCCAGAGAACTGCTTGGTCTCTCAGCCATGTGCCAAGTGTGCTTGTGCAACCTCAGAAGCCGCTTCCAAAACGCGGCTCCAGAGTCTGCCAAGGCTTTCGTTTCTCGGGGGGTGAACGCAGGCGTGTGGCAGGACCGGGCGGGCCGGGCATGCCCATAGGACCCTGGGCTCAGCTCTCTGAGGGGGGGGGTCCTGAGCAGCAGGCCCAGGGCACACCCTGCGGGGACACAGCTTCAGGGACACTGTGCTCAGGCTGCCCGGGGCCGGGAGCTCACGGACACCGCAGAGGGAGCAGGGAGAGCTACCGGCTTGGCTGCTGCGCTGAACATCTGCCCTACTTCCCTGAAGCTGCCAGATAAGGGCTCCCTCGCAGGCCCTGCACCCCAGGCCGTGGGGCAAGAAGGCACACACACAGAATGCACAGACGCAAACACATGCAGCACACACATGCACACATGCAAACACACAGCACACACACATATGCACACATGCAAACACACAGCACACACACACATGCACACATGCAAACATGCAAACACACAGCACACATGCATGCACGCAAACCACATGCAGCACACACACATGCACACATGCAAACACACAGCACACACACATGCACACATGCAAACATGCAAACACACAGCACACACACATGCACACATGCAAACATGCAAACACACAGCACACACGCATGCACACATGCAGAGAGCTGAAGACTTGCAGCAGTGAAAATCCTCTCCTGCTGCATGTGTGCCCATGTACACATGCTTGTACTCAGATCAAGAGCTACTAAATGTGCATGTGTGTATATGTGAGCAGAATTTAAAAGGCTAACATTGGGTGACTTTCGAAGGTCAATCTTGCGATAATAAACTCTTACACTTTGTAGTACTTTCCAGTCTACAAATAAGTCACACAGCTGTGTAAAGTGGGCATTTGTTTCTTCTCCATTTTAACACTGGAAGAAACTAAATATCAGAAAGGTTAAATGACTTGCTCAAGATCGTACAGCAATTAAGTTCCAGAATCAGAATAAAAGACACTGGCCACCCCCTTCCAATCTTTATACCACATTGGCTCTCTAACCTCGATGTTAGAAAGGCAGGAGATTTACAGGGCTGGGAGCTAAGGCCTGGCGCCTCCAAGTGTGCCCTGGGACCTGCAGCTGTGTGCAACCCAGAGGCCTGCCCAGGGCCTCTGAGCTGGGCTCCGCATTTCACATGACTCCCCAGGAGATTTGTGTGCCGTCAAGTCTGGGGTTTCAGTCTTGGCTTTGCCACACTTGGGGGTCCCTTAGCAGCAGGAGTGTGTCATCAGGGGCCTTTAAAAAGCACCCATGCCGGACCCCGCTCAAGGAATCCTGACTCTTCCATGAGACCAGGGCGCCCATGAGCCTTGGAACCCCCAGGTGGTCCCAGCGTGCAGCCAGGTGCAGAGCTGCTGGGAGAGGCCGTCTTGGAGGCCTGCTCCACGTTTTCCGAGTCCGGGAGCCCATCTGTGGGGTTAGAGTTACCTATACATGCTTCACCCCCAACTTACCTTTCAGGGTTCATGCAGCACTTTGCATTGAACCCTGAACTCCTCCTTCTGCCTGAAGACCTGGCTTTTATCAGCTCCTCCAAGAGTGCCAAGTACGCTGCGTGGTAACAGTGCCGATGGGATGGGGTATTTTATTCCCTTCCTCTGCCAGGAAAAAGGAGTGAAAGTCGAACAAACGGATTCTGGGCACAGTGGCAGGCACACACCTCCGCGTGGGTGTGCCCCCGGCTTCCTCAGAGCGAGACGGGCAAAAGCCTCGGCCGTGTTGACGCCCTTGGGCTCAGGGGTGGCAGAGGCAGCTCAGGCTCCAGGTCATGCTCTCAGTGGCCCCTGGCCCAGCAGAACAGGAGCAGACGGCAAGTGCCACCAAGATCGCCAAGAGGGCAAGGCCCGGGACAAGCCTGGCTGCTTCTGGGGACGCGGAATAACCAGCGCAGCCACAACCGCGTCCTCCTGTGTGTGCGGAATCGCGTGATAAGGGCTCCTGCTGAGGCAGGGGCCTGGGACTTCACGGGAGAACCATGAGGGGCCGTGTCAGCGGAGGACAGACGTCCGGCCAAGACCACTCAGCCAGCCCGAGTGAGGGGGTGCAGGCCGCTGGCCACCCCGCTCCCAGCTCTGAGTTTTCCGGGGTGAGACATGCGCATCCTCAAGATGCCAGTGCAGAACGTGGCAGCCGCAGGGCCCTGGCCGCCCAGCTCATTGGTTTAGCTTCTTGCCCCAGACTCGTCAGAGTCCTCTCCTCACCCCTTCCTTGCTGCCTGGCTCCCCCCTCCACAGCTCGACCCCTGTCCTGGGCTCAGGACTGTGGCCAGATGCAGAGAAGGTTCTGGACGCCTTGTGTCTGGAGCCTGGGGCCCTTCTTTCCATGCACATTGCTTTCTCGTGGCCATCCAGGGCTGGCCAGTGTGGCTGCCCTTCTGGGAGAGGGACAGTGGGGACGCGGCATCTCTGCAGGTCTGACAAGGCACAGCAGCGTGGGGGGACTGCTCGAGCCGCTGGGTCCCAATCTGCTGCCCGCTCTCCTGACCTCCTCTCCCAAGGTGGGGGACAGCATTCCCGAATTCTAACCCTAGACTCCGGCTGAGAGGGAGCAGGGGGTCCTCATGGCTGCTGACTCGGGGTGAACACCGTGCCAAAAAGCTGCCGTCCAGCTGCTCTGGCCCACACGTGGCTACTAACCATGGCCACCTGTCACCCACAGGCACTGCCCACAAACAAGGTGCTGCCACAACACACCAGTGCCGGGAAGCAGCTCACCCCACCCCAGCTCTCCTTGCAGCCCCTGCCCGGCACCCTTGCCCATTGCTTGTTCAGTCCTCTCGCGTCCACAGCTAAGAGCTTTCTGATTTGCCCTTATTTCTCTCCCAGAAGGTCCCCGGGGAAGGGGTCCTAACGACAGGGTCCTGCCTGGTTCTCCTGGCCGTGTCCACTGCTGCGGAACCATCCGGGGCTGCCTGGCCATGCCCACTGCTGCGGAACCATCCACACACCATCGTCTAGGCTCACGGCTGAGGCCACGGCCCTGTCCACAGCAATGGGCCCAAGGGGCAGGCTTTGCAAAGGGCACCCCTGTACTGGGCTCTGGTCCTGCAGCTGAGGGCCCCCACGAAAGGCCAGAGGTTGCCTGGCCTGGACGCACATCCCTGTCCAAAGAACCTTCCCCCCGATGGGGACGCTCTGGGGCTGCAGCGTCCTGGTTGACAGCCGCCAGCCACATTCAAAATTGGCCACTGTGACCGAGGAACTGAACCTTACGTTTACTTACTTCAGTGAACTAACTCTAAGTAGCCCCGTGTGGCCAGGGCCGCTGGGCTGGACGGGTCTGCGGTGTCAGGCAAGTGTGCGGGAGGCAGCGTCCGCCCCTCGTGGGAACGCCATGGGCTCAGGGGCGAGGTGCACCCATTTTCAGACGCAATCCAGAGGTTTACTTGAGATCTCCCATTTTAAATGTTGCAGACTGTTAGAGAAATGTTACGTAGCTTGACTTTTCACCCAGTACAGCTCCTTCTTTTGCAGATGGTGAAACTGAGACGCAGGAACATGTTGTGTCTTCCCCATGCCAGTGGGTGACGAGCTTTCTTGGCCCAGGACTCCCAGGCCACCATCCTCTGTTACCCGATATCTCAGGCGGAGACTCCGTGTGTGCTCACCCCACACGGGACTGCTCTGTCCTCCTGACATTTCTGTTTGGCCAGACCGACCTGTGAGTTCATTCGCTGCCCTTACCCCCCGCCCAGCGAGAGCCTTTCGCCGGCCCCCGCAGGGCCCTTGGCGGAGGAGAAGGAGCTTTGCCTTGCAGATTTAGGGGGCCGGAGGCAGTCTGTCTACAGGTCTGAAATGTTTTTGAAGTCTCATATTTTATCGTTATAAAAAGCATGCAAACTTGGCAGTCTGCTCCACATGTTTGTGCTTATTTTAAGACAACATCCCCCTTCAAACCTTTGAGTGAAAATGAAGTTTCAAGGAGAAACAGCTATTTTGTCTTGTGGTTTCATGAATCATCAGAGCGCCTCAGTCCCCGTCTGAAAAGTGGTGGATTCAAAGTTCTCTGTCCTTCGAACACATCGAGTAACAGAGGAGACGGCCTTTTTGGGGGTGTCAGGGTTGCTAGTCTTTCCTGGGAAGATGTGGGTCATTTGGGGGAGCATGAACTTGGGTCCTTGGAGTTAAGTGTTTTGGGGTGTAAATCAGGGGTGAGCACAGCTGGGGAAAGTCTTCAGGATGAGGGGACCTGCCCCCAGCCTCCCAGGTGGCTTTTGTCTTCAGAGGGAAGGAACTTTGGAATTCACGGGGGCTCCAGGGTGGGAGCTGGTGAAAGGGGACTTAGCTCAGCCCTGCATCGCAGACTGGGGCAGTGGACACGGGGGGCCTGCTGAGCACATCGGGGGGACGGTGTGGGCGAGCGGAGCAGCTCATGGGGGAGACGCACCACTGTCTGGGCTGGTTCTGCTGCTCTGTGGTTTTGTGGGGCATCACCTTGGTTTTCTTTCTATGTTACCCACTCCTCACCTCAAAGCTCTGAAGTCAGGGATGCAAAGGAAAGCTCAAGAACCCTCACAGTGAGTTAGTGGCTAACTGCGGCCTAATAAGGCTGGTGGTGGAGCAGCGGGAGTGCGTCCTGAAGCAGTTTTGGCACAAAGATCGGCGAGACGTGGGAAGATGTGTGTTCAGGCTGCACAGGGCAGCTCTTGTGGATGTGAGTGGCCCACAGTGAGCCTCAGTCATTCTGGGCAATCTTTGGGTCTCTTTGTTCTCCTTCCTATGTTCTGCTTTTTTTTAAAATTCAGTTTTATTGAGATATATTCACACACCATACAATCATCGATGGGTACAATTAACTGTTCACAGCACCATCTTGTAGTTGTGCATTCATCACCCCAATCTATTTTTGAACATTTTCCTTACACCAGAAGGAATCAGAATAAGAATAAAAAATAAAAATAAAAAAGAACACTCAAATCATCTCCCTATCCCACCGTATTTTTCATTTAGTTTTTGTCCCCATTTTTCCACTCTCCATCCATACTCTGGATACAGGGGGTGTGATCCACAAGGTTTTCACAATCACACTGTGACCCCTTGTAAGCTACATTGTTATACAATCGTCTTCAAGATTCCAGACTACTGGGTTGGAGTTTGATGGTTTTAGGTGTTTACTTCTAGCCATTGCGATACATTAAAACCTAAGAGGTATTATCTATATAGTGCATAAGAATGTCCGCCAGAGTGACCTCTCAGCTCCATTTGAAGTCTCTCAGCCACTGAAGCTTTATTTCGTTTCATTTTGCATCCCCTTTTTATCTGTTTAAATCTTGAATTCGTCAGAAGACATCATGGTTTCCACTATCATGTTCCCCAAAACATCACCCCAGTATTTCTAATTGCCTGGTAGAGAGATGTATCTATAAGCTTATCAGACTTAAAATCTCCTAAGCAGAGTTCACCATTTTTTTCTTCCAAACCTGCTTAAATCCTGTACTTCCTCTTTCAGGTCGTGGCAAAATGGCTCAGTTTCTCAAGTTAGATGGCCCTGAGCTACCTTTGATTTCTCTGTCTTGTTAAATTCCTGTCACCTCATTGGCAGGGTCCATTGCTATGACTTTGATTCTGCCCCTTAGCGGGTCTTGTCTAGAGCTCTGCTATGGTCTCTAAAGTGTTTCTCTCCTGACGCCTCCATCTCCCCTCCCTGGGGTCCCTCTGCCGCTGCCCTCCTGAAATCAGTTTTTTAAAAATCGGATGTAGCAGTCTCCTGTGTTCCAGAGGCACACAACGAAGTGAATCTATCCTGTACACAGTATTTCAGTGAAGTACACCAGAAATAAAGGCAAACACTTTAATGCCTCACCAATATGGACTAACTACAATGTGGACTAACTACAATGTGTAAACTCAGAATTGAATCTTAGAACATAGCCTAACATGGACATAATTATTGTAATAGACCCTAGATTGTAAGCTCTTACAGCAGTCAGCTCTATTCCCGAATTGTGATGCCTACCTCTAAACTCTGAGATGCTGATCCCTTAGTGCATAACCTGATTGGTCTCTGGACCAATGCGTATCTCTGAGACACCTGAAACTCATAGCTAGAGCTCAGCAGACATGAATGTCAGTATTAGTGCATACAGCCACTGTTTAAAAAAAAAAAAAAAAAAGCTGAAAAAGAGCCCAGACTTCAATTAGTCACATGAATGAAGCAGGTCTGGCTAAGACCAGGGCAAACTGGGCCAAAGGGTAAAGGTCAAAACTGACTGTGTTTTACAACTTCGATTTCCATGTGAGACCAGGTGAAGGGTTGTCTATTTGGTACAAGATATATATTTTCTAAGCAGTACAATTCTACAGTCAGTTGGTTCAAACACCACAATTACATGGAATTTTGAATAGGAAGTGACATAAGGAAGGTTAGTATAGGCTAAAGTGAAATAGCGACACATTCCAAAGCAATTTGGGCAGATAATAAAATACATATTTACAGCCTCCCCCCCCCACCCAACCCCGAGGATCTGGGGGAAGTTGCAGATGTGTTGGACTTCCTCACCTGATTGGTGGTGATGTTGTCACAAACATTGGGACTGGCGGTTTGATGTGCTGAGCCCTCGATCATGGGACTTGCCCTTATGTGGCTTGTTACTGCAGAGGAGAGGCTAAACTTGCATATAATTTTGCCTAAGAGTCTCCCGCTGAGTACCTCTTTGTTGCTCAGATATGGCCCCCTCTCTCTCTAACTGAGCCACCTTGACAGGTAAACTCACTGCACTCCCTGCTACGTGGGACCCGATGCCCAGGGGTGTAAACATCCCTGGCAATGCAGGATATGACTCCCGGGGATGAATCTGGACCCGGCATCGTGGGACTGAGAGTATCTCCTTGAATAAAAGGGGGATGCAAAATGAGACGAAATAGAGTCGGTGGCTGAGAGATCTCAAATGGGGTCGAGAGGTCACTCTGGTGGACATTCTTATGCACTATACAGATAACACCTCTTAGGTTTTAATGTATTGCAATGGCTAGAAATAAATACCTGAAACTACCAGACTCCAACCCAGCAGTCTGGACTCCTGAAGATGATTATATAATAATGTAGATTGCAAGGGGTGATAGTGTGGTTGTGAAAACCTTGTGGATCACACCCCCTTTATCTAGTGTATGGATGGATGAGTAGAAAGATGGGGATAAAAACTAAATGACAAATGGGATGGGATGGGGGGATCGTTTGGGTGTTCTTTTTTCATTTTTATTTTTTGTTCTTGTTCTGATTCTTTCTGATGTAGGGAAAATGTTCAAAAATAGATTGTGGTGATGAACGCATAACTAGATGATCATACTGTGAGCGGGTGACTGTATACCATGGATGATTGTATGTTATGTGCATGTGTTTGAATAAAACTGAATAAAAAAAAATCGGATGTAGCAGTCTCCTGTGTTCCAGAGGCAAGCACGTTTCTCTGTGAGGGCTGCAAGGTTGATCCCAAACCTACCCAAGTCCGTTCCTTCACCGGACCCCTTGCCCTGCTCACCCACGGGCACTGTGCAGACACACGGTGCCGTCCTGACCCTCCCGTACCCTCTCGGGATGGCAGGTGGGCGCTCTCCCTCCTGTCTGGGGCACCCTCGCCGCCCTTCTTCCTCACTCACCTTCCGAGTCCAGTGTTGATGGCCGACTCCTTTTGGACGTTCTCCCATCCTCTGTTTGGGATCAGCTCTTCTGGCTCTGAACCTCCCGCTGCTTTGTCCACTGCCTTTCACAGCAGTGGTGCTGTGCAGCTGTTTGTAATTTACCTGTTTTCTCCTCTGGACGAGACTGAGGGCTCACCTTGTTTGTGTCCATCTCCCCAGGGAATCCCCGGCACAAAGGGGACACCCAGCAAACCTTCACACAGAAACGTGCCATCCCCTCCCCAGGGGCCAGCCCTGGCCCTGCTGAGAGGCTAGGCCACAGCTCACGTGTCTTTTCGCATCAGCACCAAGTGTCTGACTCTGTGAGTCGGTGACTCCAGACATGGAGCTCGGAGGCAGCTCGGTCGCCGCTGTTTGTGGCCTTGGACGTTTCCAGTCGCTGCTGGAAACGAAGACCTCCGAAGACCGAGAGTCCATGGTGGCCGCACTTTGTTCATCTTATTTCTGCCCAGAAATGATACTGAATGGTGATAGCCACTAACTACGGAAGGCCTGCCATGTGCCAAGTTTTGCGTTAAGAATTACCTCATTCAATTAGCATTTCTTTCCAGTCGGTTATGATGGGACCGAGGGCTGTCATCAGAGCAACCCCGGGATTCATTTAAAATCACCTTGTGCACATCTGAAGACTCAAATTATTGTGCAAGCCCAGCAGACATCACCTCACTAATCCTTCCTAATGACCTCGTCGTAAGGAACAGCATTTGGTGGACGGTTGTTACTCTCTTACAACGACATAACGAGCAGATTTGGGTATTTACATAATACCACAGATTGATTTCAGGGCATTTTAGACCAAACATACACCTACTTAGATGGCTATCATTGCAACTATCTCATCACTTAGAAATTATGTGGAGAAGGAAATGGAAAAAGCAAACATCTGGGAATTTTTGGATCTGTTGCACTTGGTTTAGCAACTTAAATGCTCTGTGTTTGTAGCAAAGTACTGCAGTTAGGAAATTTGGTTCATAGAAAATGCAACCAGTAAATCTTTGAGCAAGATATCAAAAATTAATCTGAGGTAGAAATAACTAGAGCCCTTGGGGTTGAGGTAACATGCCCACTTGCCAGCATCTGCCTCGTGCGCCTTCCATTATCTCTAGCTAGTCCCTTGTCCCCATCCCACCATCATCCCCTAGAGAGCTCCTTTTCGATGCATATTAGACCTTCTCCCTCTCTCCTTTTTGGTTCTTAACCTCCCTTTCATATTTTTCATCTCTTTGCATATCCATACTGCATTTTTGGTTATTTGTTTAGCCTGATGTTTAAGTTCCCTAATTTTCACTTCAGTTCTAATTACTTTAGCTTTTATTTCTCAAATTTGTGATTGATCATTTTTCAAAATGTCTGATTACCTTTGACAGTTTCTTGATTCTCTGCCAACTTTTTGATGCCATTTTTCAATTTTTAGACATATCAAATAAACATTTTATATGCTCATCAGATAATCTTGTTATCTGCCTTGCTACATGGCCAGATTTTGTAATGTGTTGTTTCTGTTGACTCTTCTCATTGTGGTTTGTCTCCCTCCATGCTTTAAGACCTCCCTCCCTCCTCCCTCCCCCTTCCTCCTTCCCTCTTCCCTCCCCCTCCTCCCTCCACCTCCCTCCTCCCTCCTCCCTCATCCTCCCTCT
>PVKY010000401.1:0-51138 GCA_004027775.1 Bradypus variegatus | reverse complement strand
CCATTGTGTGGATGTATCACATTTTGTTTATCCAGTTGTCTGTTGATAGACACTCTTATCTATTGTTTTTACTATTTTATTTTTCAAGGGGCTCAACTGCTTTAACAAAATTGAACATCATTGCATTAGGTGACTTGTGCAATTCCTTTTAGCAACTCTTTTCTCCCAGAGAAAAGTCTATGCAAGGCCACTTGGAATCTCCAAGGCCCTTTCCTTCCTGTGAATGACCTGATGCCACTGGTGGTGCAGGCGGGTGCTGATTCCACCACTTTGCAGGTCTCTTCTGGAAGACGATTTCTTCAGCACCATGGCAGGCCTAGCAGAGGCTGATGCCGAGGTGAGCCTGAACTGGTCCCCCACTCTGCATCCTCTTTCCTTATCCCCTGGAACAGTAAGATGAATGATTATCTTTTTTCTTAAAGCAACACCTGAGGGCTGTTGCATGGTCCCAAAGCAGAAGCCTCCTCCTCCCACAAGTCACTCTCCAGAATGTTGAGCTCCCAGGAACGGTTGGAGTCTTGAGTCTTGTTCCTTCTAAGTACTTCCCATAATAAACTGTCCCTCTGCAGTCACATGGATGGGAAGCAACAGAATTTGAGTGCCTTTGAGGGAACTGGTCTCTCCAGTTGAAGAAATGGAAAGAGGCTGTGTTTTCTGTGTTTCCACACTGGGTGTGTTTGACTTCAGACCACACCCAAGTCCCAGTGAGGGGGACAGAGGGCCCTGTGTCCTCTGCCCTCGCAGAAGCCAGGCATCAAGGGTGAGAGCCCTGACTCTCTGGGCCTTGACTGACAGCTTCCTCATCTGTGTCCTCGCCTTGCTGTGACTTAGGTTTCGGACATCTCAGAGGTGGACCCACAAGCTTTGCTGCAAGCCATGAAGGTAATGAAACAGCTGGGACAGTTCTCAGACTAGACTGGGGATGTGGTGATGATATTTTGTGCCAAGGCTTCATTCTCCCTCTAACTTGTCCCCATAAAACATGTTTCTGAGCTCTTCCTAGTGCAAGAACGGAACTCATCCAGGACCTATTGCCCTCCCTGCCCCTCCGTGTATAAATCAGTTTTCTGGTACATAGAGACTCCCCCAGCCCGAGACACAGCCCCAGCTTCAGCCCCCGGGTGAAATGGGGCATCCCCAACAGACAACTCACCTGGCTGGGTCCCCTCCACCAAATGGCACCACCCAGGGTCAGGAGCGGGAGGCGTTCTCCCCTGAAGTTTGTTTTCCCTACATGCCTTGCCACGTCCCCTTCGGTACAGCCATCTTCTCATCAGATCCAGCACAAAGCCAATCTTTACGATGGAATTTTAAGACTTAAATTCTGAATGGTTCATAAGAACATGATCTCACAGTGCTCAGATCGCTTGGTCTGGGCCTGAAACAGTCAGCGCCTCTTGTTCCCACTCGCCTTCCTCCTGCCTGACCCTCGGGTTCACTGTCCCTTCTGCTTAACCTATTTGCCACGGTCCCCAGGCTAAGCTGATCGTTGGGTTTCAGCCCTCTGAGGCTCGAAAGAATTGGTGTCTGTTCCCTTCTTAGCTCCAGATTCAGTTTCTTTAACCTGTTTGAACTCTCCCTCCCCAAAGTCAGCTGCCTAGGATCCCAGGACGTGACCTCTGTGTCCTCTGACCAGCCCATTTCCAGTGTTGGCTCTGAGCATCTTATTCTGAAAGCCTGAGCTGAACCCCACCCCCAACCCCAACCCCCCACCCTGCTTCCTCAGTTCCATTTTCTTTCCTACCTCACCTTTTTTTCTAAACACTTTTCCCATTTTCCCTTGTTTCCTCACAATTTGGCCCCTGGGGCACCAACTCCCCTCCCCAAATAGAAGTCCTCATCCCCACGTCACATGCCATCCTTCAGCAGGTCTTGACCAGGGAGCCCCTGACTGCTTGCATCTCCCTGCTTGGTCCCTGGTGTTTTTAATGTGTCGTCAGCATGGAACATCCATTGACATGGAATAGCATTCTCCTCACCTCTGTGCCCCTAATCACAGTTCAGTTCCCCCGACTCTAGGCAGGCTAAGGAAGCTAAAAGGCCTTGGACCCCTTCTCACTGTGCAGGGGACGTCCTTTTGGGAGTATTAAACCCCAGAATCCTGCTCTTCGAGTACAATCTGAGAGTTTCAAAATTCACTAAGCCTTAGCATGAAGCTGGTGAAAGCAGGTTTTATGACCTTCTCCCTGTGGCATCTGGGCAGCAGTCACTAGTGGGAGCCGGTAGAAGTGGCCATGTGGAGAGGCTGTGCTTCAGCCCCTGCCTCTGTCCTTGGCTGTGACTCTGTCTGGTTCAGTTTCCCTACCCAAGTCCCCCACTTGTCCCATGTGGAAAATGGAGGCAGGGTCACCACCAGGCTGCTCAGAGCCACCAACTGAGCCCCTCCAGGGTTTCCTCCCTCCTTCCTGCTTTCCCAGGATATGGATGACATGGATGCTGATCTCTTAGGTCTGAAGAAGTCTAAGCCAGCTGCTAGCAGAACAGCTGCAAAGGGTTCTGGGAAAGAAGAGCTGCCCAGCCCTCCTAAACCTGCTGGCAAGTTGACAGCCAGTGAGAAAGGTGAGTGGGAGGGAGCTCCTTGAATCGGCTAGGAAGGCTCTGGGGACATGGAGGATGCTTGGAAGGCAGCTTTCACATTGTGTTATTTCCTCTAGCTGGGATGGAGAGGCTACAGGAGCTGCATGGGTGGTTGTATGGGTGTGTGTGTGTGTCTGCATGTGTGGGTGTATGGGTGTGTGTGTGTGTGTGTGTCTGGGGGACAGGGTCAAATTGAGCTTCCTCCCTTCCTAGGTCTGTCCCAGTCCTTCTAAGTCCAACATGGGGAGCTCCTGGGGAAACCATATGGGTTAAAATGAAAAAATGTTATGGTAGTCTTTGTACCTCCTCCCTGTGGAGTGGCTTGTAACTAGGGAGGCAGGTGACCTGGCCCAGGAGGTAGCTTCTGAACCACGTTTCCCCCCCAGAGGCCCGTGTGAGGCTAGGGACGTGTGGACCCCACCCATGGCTGTGTCCACTTCCATGGACCCCCAGTTTCTGAGGAAGAAGTACACCTCGTCCCAGGGACCCCAGTCTGTGGCTTGGCAGAGAACCTCAGCCCAGGCCCACGACCGTGCCTTCTGTTTGTTTCCCGCAGGGGGTACTGCTCCCAAGAAGCCATCTCCCCCTCCCAGTAGCTCTGGGCATCAGTACAGGAAGTTTTCCTTTGAAGGTATGGTAGATCCCTTAATCATGCTTTCAGGGCACTTCGGTTTTGAGAGTGGATTAATCTGGATATTGCTTCCTTGTTTGCTTGCCTGAGGCCAAGTCATTGTGTGTATCAGATGAGTGGTAGACAGGTGGTGCTGCTGGTTTAATCCCTCATGAGTTCAAGAAGGGACTAGTTAAGTTGTATTCGCTGGAATATTTTGGGAACTTATTTGCACAGCTCTTTGAAGACAGGCATTGAATTGAAGATTTTAAAAATTATTGGAAAATTTCCCTTTCCCTTCATGAATGCACAGATGTTTTGCTTGTCATCTGATGCCTTAGGAACATTTCTGGTGGCAGTGCAGCCCCGAGTCAGAGCCCCCAAGACAACATGGGCGAGTCTGGGGGTAGGGGACGGGGACAAGGGCAAGCCTGGGTGGTCACAATAGACAAGCCCAGGTAGGGTGACGCAGGTGAGCTGGGGCAGTGACATGGGAATGCAGACCTCAGGCCCACCCTCCCCACTCCCTCTACCCCTGGTGAGCCTCGTCTCTGTGCCAAGCCCCCCCCCCCTTGCCACAGGCGCCTCACCCTCCAGATGCTGAGAGGCTTTGTTCATGTGTCTGAGCAGCTAGAAATCTTGACTCGAGTGAGGACGGGCCAATTAGGGCTTTTCTTTCCTGACCAAAATGCTGCAGTCTGACCTATGTTTCCCTTCTGGCTGTGAGATTTGGAAGACCCGTTGGCAGGACTTCTCTCCGATGAAGAGGAAGGAATGGCCAAGAAGCTGCCCATGACAGACAGTAAACCAGCCTCCAAACAGAGCCCCAGCACAGGCAGAGGTTGGGGCAGTGGGGGGAGTAGGCTAACGGGATCTTTTCTGACGTGGATCCAGACCTCCCCCACCAAGGGCAGGGACTACAGGTCTTAGATCCTCGACCAAGAGATCATCGGCGGGTGGGACGTGTGAGCCTGTGCTGAGTCGGGGCCAGCGGGCAGGGCAGGCAGGTGGGGTGCCCGCAGCCTCACCCAGCAGGTCAGGGTTACAGAGAAACATCCCCACAAACCCATTCAGATATCACACAGGAGACAGGAAGGCTGTGGGCACCATGTCTGTGCTCTGTGTCTCAGGTCCCCCTATTCCTCTAACTCCTGGGGACACTCCTATCCGAAAGAAAGAAGAACTGATATTTGATAATGGAGATGACATCATGGCCACCTTGGGGTTTGGAGACAGCCCCAAAGGGGAGAGGAAGCAGACGCGAGACCAGTAAGGATCTCTAGGGTGGAGGGTCCCTGGCCCGGCTGCTGCAGGTCCAGGGAGAAGTTAGGGTGGGCACAGCGTGGCACTTGGCACCCCCTGTTGTCACATGCACCCACCCCCTGTCTTTTCTGGCAGGGAAGGGCCCCGCCCTGCTCATTCCAAGTTGGAGGAGCTGCTGGGTCGACGCACTGCCACCAAACTCCTGGCCCGCCCCGGCACTGGGGAACACAGGGAGTTCAAGCTGGAGAAGAAGGACCAGAGGGGGCAGGGTGAGGCTGCCTGCGAGGCCCCAGAGGGGAGGCGGGGGTGGGGGGCGGGGCCGTGGGTGGAGCCGCTGGGGGGGCGGGGCTGCTGGACCTGCTGCTTACGGAATTGAGGGGAAATTCATGTAAAACAAAATTAGCTGTTCAGTGGCATTTAGTGCCTTCAAAATATTATGCAACCACCACCTCTGTCTAGTTACAAATCATTCTCATCCCTCCAAAAGGCAATGTTATACCCTGTAAGCAGTTGCTCCCTAGTCCCCCGAGACCAGTTTTTTTACCACAACCCATTATAAAAAAGTAAGTTTTGCGCCATGACACATTATATACGGTATAGGAATTTGTAATTGAGACAAGGATTCATGAAATAGTACTTACAGTTACCACATCCAGTACTCTATTTTCTATCCTTATGCTATCTATTTATAGATACACTGCAGTGGTTCATGAAACTGGTTTCATGACACACTAACAGGGCAGCTCACAGTTTTCTCAAGGCCTCAGCCCACAGGCCCCGGGTCCTGACTTGTCAGTGGTGCCTGTTACACATGCAGCTCCCCAGGCCTCACCCTAATGCATCTCTGGGGCAGGGTCCCGCAAATGCACTTTTAACAGCTCCAAGGTGACTCTTACGCCAGCTGGAGTTTGAGGAGTTTCTACCGGTGCCACTGCCCCTTGGATGCCGAGCCCCTCACCCCCACTTCCACTACAGCAGCTTCACTTGTAATTTACTGTCTTGATGCAGCGAGCTACTGGTTCAGCTGTTTTTTAAATAATGAGTTCTGCATCCCTGAAAGAGTTTGGCTCCCCCAAACCTACATCATGGTCACAGGTTCCTTAATTCACAGACAAAGAAGACACCTGGGGTGACGAGGACCTCACTTTCGGGGCCTACCAGCCCACTGTGGGCTACTCGGAGGGCCGGCAGTCTCGCCGGCAGTTGGTCAGGTAAGCGGCCCTGCGGGGGGTGCCAGGAGGCGGCAGAAGAGGGCTGGCTGCAAGCCGTGTTGCCCCCTGGGGACCAGGCTCCCCGCAGCCTTCCCCTCAACCCCAGGGCTCTGGTGTGGGAGGCCATGGTGTGCAAGACTTTGGGTTCGGCAGTGGCAAGGGCAGAGAGAGAGTGCCCAGTTCCCACTGACCCCAGCATAGTGCCTGTGCCCCGCCTGTCTCAGAAGGGAAAGGAGAAGGTGGGCCTGGCTCGGCCATGAGCGGCTCTGAAGCCATGGTCGTTCTGCCTGAGGAACCATCAGTCCCAGCGGAGGTAAGACTTGACCTGCCCCAGCAGCTGCCCAAGCCACATTCCCAAAGAGCGCTGTTGGGCAGACGTGTCGTGACTGTCCTCACAGTGGTCTCTCCCAATTTGCAACAAAAAAGTCAGTGGATAGGATTTTCTGAATTTGAAGTGTCTCTCCCAGGTCTATATTTTAAGCTTCTTATTTTGAAATGGTTTCACACTTACACAAGAAGTTTCAGGAACAGTACCCCTCACACCACTGGCCCCAGTCAGCAGCTGTAGCATTGTGCCACATTTGCTCATTGGCCTCTCCCTCTAACTGAATAGCTCATGTGAACATACTCATTTTTTTTCCTCCCTCCCAGTATAATCTTGCCTTGTAACCTGCTGCCACTGGTCAGTGACAAATGTAGACAATGGCCAAACAAATGAACAAGGAACAAATGACTATTGATAGAGAGCCTGGAAACCACTTGTGATCCAACTGATTTTTCTGTCACTGTGTGCCTTTGGTTGTAATTTGATCAAATTCTCTGTGAATAAAATTGTCCCCGGTTCATGTGATGAAATTCAGGATGTCTGTATTCTGTGGTTCTCCAGAGAGAGCATAGCTTGCTGCCACTCAGCCACCTGAGCTGGCCCAGGAGTCACTGCCCTTTGGGCCTCAAGCTGGCTTGGCAGTGTCCTGTGCACCATGGACTCTTGGCTGTGGGAGTTCCTTACTGTCGCCTCCCAGCCCCTGAGGCAAAGGTTGGTAAGGGGCTCTTGGGGCGAGCTGCCCTCCCTGCCTTAGCCACCCTCCTCTTGTCTTGAAGTAGGTTCTTAGCAGAAGGTGGCACCAACCCCAAGGGAGAGCCGGCCTCCAAGCAGAGCACCCCAGCCATACCCAGCCCTGTCCACCCCAGAAAGGGAGGTGCTGACTGGTTGGGTCTGAAGGATGATGACTTCGACCTACTCCCTCCCTCTCCTACCAGAGAGGCCCAAAGAGGGGGCTCAGCGCTTTCCACCCCTGTGGGGCATCCTCCTGTGAGCCAGCCCCCTGCTCCGGGCCGGCACTCGGCACCAGCTGGTCTGCCCTTCTCGGGGGCCAAGGCACCCACCGAGGGTGCAGGTCCTGCTTCCAGAGCCAGCCAGCCTTCCAAGCTGGGTGCATCCGAGGACGAAGACAAGGAGGATTGGCTGAGCCATGCTTTGTCTAGGAAGAAGTCCCTAGGGCTGGCCAGAGAGGAGCAGGCTGGGGCCTCGAGGGGCCAGAACCCAGTGGGGACGGCGGACCATCCCCCTCCTGGCAGGTACACACTTGAGCTGCTGAACCTGGTAGTGGGAGTCCTGGGCAGGGGCCCATCTCGTCCATGAGCCTCAGTGCACGGGGACCACTAACCTACGTCTCTTAGCTTTACCTTCACTGCCTGTGCTCAGTGCAGACACCGGGGCCTGGGGTGGCTGTTGCACACTTGTGCCCTGACAGCCACGGGGATCAAGGCATGACTTGATCAAGGCAGGAGAGGACAGAGGCGGCCCTCATGTAGGAAACACTCCACAGCCACCCTGGTGCCTCTGGGTAGCTCTGCCCACAGCGTCCTTGGTGTGGCAAAAATCCCAGTGTCCAAATTCTTGGTGCTTCTGCTGACCTGAGCTAAGGCAAATAAGAGGTGTGCATTGCAGTTTGCTCCTGCTCTTTGGGAATGTTAGAGCAGATGCCATGGCCAAGAGGCAGCTCACAAGGGAGACCACAGAATGGTGACCCAAGGGGCAGGGCACTGAATGGCCTCTGAGGGCAGGAATGCAAGAGGGCCTGGGAAGGCACCAAAACCCAGAGGAAGCAATATGATTGCTCCACAGCCAGAGCCAAGGGCTGGTGACCTGGGGCAATTCCATAACAGATTCAGGGACATCAAGTCCTGGGTTGATGTGACTCAAGGAGAGCAGTTTTGACTCTGACTGAAAACCAGTGGGAAAACTGAGGCCCCAACAGGAAGGACCCAGCTCCCTCACTGACCCTGAGAACCCAGACATACCAGCAAGGGCAGCCAGCAACTCGGAGGGTGGCTCAACTGGGAGTTGGAGTATTGCCTATATCAAAACTGAGTGAAACCCAGGGGACCAGAATAAAGCTTTGAACTTGAACTTGACTCTGGTGTATTAAGCCTCTCCATGACCCCCTGGTGTAACCCAGTTGGTTAGCATCCACTCACCTTGCCACAAGGACACTGGGGTGGGATGGGGTGGGTGGGGTGCAGGGTAGTAATAAGGGCAAGAGGCAGCAACCCCCAGCCCCAGGAGCTCAGGCTTGGGAGGAGAAGTCCCCGAGATGGTGGCAACAGAAGGAGAGCCAGGGGGAGGCCTGAAGAGGAGTGGCCCCAGAGCTATACATTTGGAGCATGTCCTGGGCCCCATCTTCATCCAGCCCACCTGGAGGGCCTGTTACCCTCACCTTTGACATTTACCTTTTTTTCAGCCAACCTGTTGCCAGCGCCCAAGGGCTTGAACAAACAGCTGCTGGTGGGAGCTCAGGAGCACCGGCACAGGATTTGCCACCTGGCGTCTTGGGGTACATCTGCAGGTGGGGCTGCGGGGGGGGCTGGCACCAGCCTCACGCCTAGACATGGATGACTGTGCTGGAACCCTTACCTGGTCTGTCTGGTGGATGGGATTTGATACTTTGGATCAGGAGCTGGGTGCGCAACCACCCAGCACCACAGAGACCCTCACTGGGAATAACCACTGACCACCCAGGCCTATTCCAACCATTTATATGAACCTGAAGCTTTCCTTCGTCCCCTGTGCCAACCCCACCCATTCTCCCCGTGGCCCTCCCAAAGGGCTGCCTGCTGGCCACCTCACCCCATTCCTGTGTCCCAGATCCCCCGTGACTTGGAAGCAGGCTGCCTCAGCCTTCCCTGCAGGTGACCCAGAGAAGGGACCAGCCCCTGGAGACCTCCCCAGCACAGGTTGGTTTTCTGCTTTGTTTGCCTTTTAGAGGCCCCAGGAAGGTCAGTGGGGTGAGACACCCCAGACACACACAGGCCAAGATCTCTGGGCCTTTCCGTGCCCCTCCTTATCTCTCTGCTGTTGATTTTTCAGACCCTGCAATTTGTTTCCTGAGCTCCCAGGAGCCCACAGGGCTTCCAGTGCCTGTCCAGGTAGGGAGGGCAGACAGACAGGTTAGAGCCTAGGACCATGGGGCACTTCTCCCCAGCTCAGGGGCCACACCAGCAACTTGACTAGACAGCCTGGGAGGAAGACCATCATGATATAAGATCCCCCAGCATCCCCACTGGCACTTCTCCTGGACTTCTAGCCTGACCACGCCCAGGCGGAGTTGGGTGCTGATTTGCCAGCACCGATAGGGAGTTAGAGAAAGCACCCAGGTGGAGGCAGCCGGGATGCACAAGCACAAGTCAGAGAGCAGGTTGCACCTGCCCTGCTATTCTGTCCAGAAAGCCTCTTCCCATTCTTGCCTCCCCCCCAGCACTCCTCCATCTGTTTCCCAGGTGTGACCATCACCTCTTGACACCTGGAACCAGGGGGAGGGAGCATAGCCCCAGAACCCAGAAGCACCTTTGGGAGATAGTGGGCAGTGGGCAGCTGGCAGGAACCAGAGCTGCTGTCAACATTTGGACTTCGGGCCTGATGGAAAGTGCCCTGTGATAAGCATTGGCTATAGCTCAGACTGTTGAGTCTCAGCTCTCTAAGAATCCAGAAACTTCCACTGGGGAGGATGTTGTTCTGAGGGAGGAAGGAGACTGACTCCCCAGCCTCATCCTTGGCTTCTTGGTGCTCTGTCCTTCCGCCCTGTCTGCAGCCACATCAGGTGCAGGGCCCAGGAGGACCCATGAGCAGAGGGCTGAGCAGCAGCCGAGCTCAGCTGGGTCCCTGTCCCTCCCTGAGCTGCATCTCTGTCCCACTCATGCAGTCCCTGCTCCCTGAGGCCCTGACGCGAAGCCTGCTGCTGGGCCCGGGGTACCAGAAACAGCTGCTGGCTGCACAGGCGCAGCTGCAGAGTGGCACTGCCGAGCTCCAGGCCAAGCTGCTGTGGAGTCAGGCCCGGCTGGCAGAGCTGGAGGCCCAGGTGAGGGCAGGGGCAGCTGGCAGTGGGGCCGGGTTGTGACGAGAGGTGTCCCTGTGAGCAGCTGGAGGCTTCCCCAGGAAGAAGGAAGGTTGGTGAGCATAAAGCATCGCAGAGCATAGACTGAGGGGATAGGTGGCCTGAGGGACCTGCCTCCCTTTCCACCACACCCTCCCTCCTCCTGCTCTCTCCCAGGTGCGGAAGCTGGAGCTGGAGCGGACCCAGCACCAGCTGCTGCTGGAGAGCCTGCAGCAGCAGCATGAGGCTGACCTGGAGCTCATTGAGACGGCACACAGGTAACCCCCACCCCCCGGCTCCTTCTGCCCGAGGCCTGCCCGCCCATCTCACCTGCTGGACCCCTGGTCTTCCCTGGTCCTTTCCTGCCCAGCCATGGCTCAGATCTCTACACTGATCCCAGAGACAAAATCAGTGTGCTTGGGGAGACCCCCCAGGCAACAGCCCGCCTGCCTTCGGCGCCCCATGGCTGGGTGTTCCGTTGGCAGAAGCCGCGTCAAAGTGCTGGAAACATCCTACCAGCAACGGGAAGAACGGCTCCGGAGGGAGAACGAGGAGGTGGCAGCCCGGTGTCTGTCCCACCACCAGGAGGCCGAGCAGGCCCGTGCCGAGCTCACGGCCCAGCACCAGCGGCGCCTGGCTGCCGCCGAGCAGGAGAAGGACCAGGAGATGGAGCGGCTCCGGGAGCTGCAGCGGTAAGGCCTTGGCCGAGGGGGTGGGGGTGGTGGGGGAGCATAGGGTGGCAGGGGTCTACCAGAAGGCAGAATCCAAACCCAGTTGGAAGTTTCTTTCACTTTTTCATGGAAATCAATTCTCATGAGGCCCCAAACTGTGGCTCAGCAGCCTTTGAACAGTGGGTGCAGGAGTTTGGCCCTTGCCTTTCTGGCCCACTGAGTCGAGGACCAAGGGCTGAGCCCTCAATAAGAGGCAGAGTAGGTACACCTGCGGGTCCCAGTGCACACAGCTCAGGCAGGCGACTGGCAGGGGTGTGGTAGTGACAAACACCCGAGCATCCCTGAGAACCATCCAGCTCTGCTGCCAAGTGTCTGAGCTCAGGGCTAATCCATGTGCCCGCCAAACCACTAGAGTCTTGTGAAAAGGCTCATTGTGGGCATGGCATATCCATCGGCGGCTTTGCCAGGTGAGAAAAAAACTAGGCAAAGGCTGGTAAGGCAATGGGGGTCAGTGAGGTCAGAGAAGACCTTTCAAGATGACTCAGGTTGGCAGGACACCAAAGGGTTCTCAACAGAGAACTTATCCTTCTTCCTGTGCCTCCCTGTTGCCTTCCATTGGCTGCCGTCATTCAGAATTCGAGTCCTTTGCTGAATAATGGAAGGAATCTCCACCTTAGAGAGTAGATGTGGCCTTGAGGCCCTGACAGCTAAGAAGAGAGAGGAGCCAGGACCCAGTGTGGGGGGGGGTGCAGAGGCCCCGGGAGCATGCTCCTCCCCCAGCCCTTCCCCGCGGCACCCACGGCACTGTCCGCACTGGTCCGGGCTCCGAGTGGCCCACAGCCCTCCCCGCCCCTGCGGCCTTGCCGTCCCCCGCAGGGCCTCCATCCTGGACATGCGCAAGGACCATGAGGAGCAGCTGCAGCGGCTGAAGCTGCTAAAGGACCGAGAGATCGATGCCGTCACTAGTGCCACGTCCCACACACGGTACCTGCCCTGCCCCGGCCCTGCCCACCCCTGGGGACAGTGCTGGGATTCCCCAGGCATGGGTGACCCCACCCTCCTCCAGGTCCCTGAATGGTGTCATCGAGCAGATGGAGAAGTTCTCCAGTAGCCTGAACGAGCTGTCCTCCCGTGTGGAGGCCTCGCATCTCACCACCGCCCAGGAGCGGCAGCTGGGAATGCGGCAGCAAGACGCGCAACTCCGAGGTACCGTGGGGGGCTGGCACGTCCCCTTCCTCCTCTCCGTCGCCATAGTCCCAGACTTCCCGCTGCCTGGGAGGAGTGGGGTGGGCAGTGAACACCCGTGGGCCTGCCCCCAGCACTGCAGGAGAGGCTGGGCCAGCAGCAGCGGGATATGGAGGAGGAGCGGAACCGGCTGCATGAGGTCATCGGGAAGATGGAGGCGCGCCTGAACGAGCAGAGTCGGCTCCTGGAGCAGGTGAGGCCACCTTCCAGCTCCAGAGCACCTAGCGGGCCAGGCCAGCAGTTCTCTGACCTCATCCTCCTTAAAGCCAATCAGTTGCCAAGGCCTCCGGACTCGCCCCTGAAGTATCTCCTGTCTCTGTGCCTTCCCCACCACCCTGCCCAGCCCTCGGCACTTCCTGCCTGACCAGCAGGCGCCTCATG
Organism: Bradypus variegatus; assembly: GCA_004027775.1. Classification (NCBI taxonomy): domain Eukaryota; kingdom Metazoa; phylum Chordata; class Mammalia; order Pilosa; family Bradypodidae; genus Bradypus; species Bradypus variegatus. The sequence goes on along the minus strand of PVKY010000401.1, from coordinate 38,807 downwards.
CTCTGGCTCTCCCACCTGCATGCTTGATCCTGCCCATTGTCCTGCAGGGGACCCCTTCTCCCACCAGGGCTGCCCTCCCGAGTCTAGCCCTGCCCTGCCCTGCCCGGCCAGCCGCACTTCCTGCATGGGGACCGCTCGCCTCAGCTAATGCCTGTGACATGGGGGGAGATGTCCTTGCCCACTAAATCTCACTCTTGCCTCCCAAGCTGCAGCAGACATATTTGTAAACTCCCTGCCTATCTTTCATATTTAAGAGCAAGCTGCATCCTTCTAAAAAGAATGTACTAGATTATAACATTATAATTTTTTAGTGAACAAGTTCACTAAAAAATTTCAAATAGTAAACAATAGAGAAGAAAATGGAACATACCTAGTAGTCAGCGCCGTCCACCAATGACATAATATACAGCCTGCAGATGAGTCAATACATTGATGTGGCTGGCTTTTTGTCTCCAACCTTTCTGAGTCACTCAGTAAACTTTACCGTACGCCCGCCTGGGCCAGGCGCAGTTGAGCTTCTTCACCATCAGGACCCCGTGCTTGTCTGTGCCCACGATCCCTAGTGCAATGTTAGGGTCAAACTGTGCCCCACTTGCTTGGTCAATGGCAAGGCGGGGGCAGGGGTGCTGCCATTCGTTGGCCTTCCTGGGTCTCCAAGTGCCCCCCTCGGCAGTGGTTTCTGAGGCAGCAGGCCACAGGCCCTCCTCTCAGGCACCCCTCACCTTGCCCCTCTTTGGGAAGGACGTGCATGGCATGGTATGGGAGGTGGGGGTGGGTGTGCACGGCGTCTCAGCCAGCAGCCCTGAGCCCTGAGCCCTGGGCCGGGTCTGCAGGAGCGCTGGCGAGTGATGGCGGAGCAGTCGAAGGCAGAGGCCACGCAGCGCTCCCTCGAGGAGCAAAGGAAGGTCATGGCCCAGCAGATGGCCATGGAGAGGGAAGAGCTGGAGAGGGCCAAGGTGAGTCCAGCCGCACCACGCTCAGCTGCTGGCCCCACTGTGGCGCCCAGGGGCTCTGACCTGTGCCCTCACCCCCACCTCCCAGAGCACCCTGCTGGAGGAGCATAAGTCCGTCATGCACAAGTGTGGGGAGGAACGGCGGCGCCTGGTGGCCGAGTGGGCCGACTTCTTTGCACAGCAGAAGCTGGGCAAGGAGCGGGCCGAGCGGGCGGTGGAGCGGGCGCTGCAGGTGGACATGCAGCGGGAGGGCACCCTCGTCAGCCTGGCCAAGGTAGGGCCCAGAGCCCCCGGGGCATCAGAAGACAGCGGGGCGCCCTGTCCGCTTTGGGACCCCTCACCAGCCGCTCCTCCTCCAGATGCAGCAGCCTCTACTCTTAGTGACTGAAGAGCATGGGGATAATGAGTAGGAATGAAAACAAGGCTCATGTAATAACTTCCTTTTATCGTCCCATGTTTATAGACCTTTCTCATTAAATTCTCTAAAACTTGGATGTTTTAGAAATGGGGAAACTGAGACCTGTTGAGATTGTGTGGCTGGCGAGGGCAGCGCCCTGGCGTGGCCCCAGCGTCTCAGGCCCCTCATCTGAGCCCCTGGCTCCCCCACCTCCTACCAGTCAGGGGGTGGCAGAGTGGCAGGAACATATTGGGTCAGGAAGGACAGGTGGGTGGGGCTCAGATCCCTGCACCTGAGCCAAGCCCAGACCTGAAGCCCCGGGACTCCTGCTTGGAGAGGCTGGAGGTGGCAGTGCAGGCATCCCTGTCCGCAGGAGCAGGCAGAGCTGAAGATCCGGGCCAGCGAGGTCCGTGCCAAGGAGGACCAGCTGGCAGTGGAGAGGGAGGCGCTGGAGAGGGAGCGGCAGGAGCTGCTGCGGGAGAAAGAAAGGGTCAGCGCCGCCGCCCAGCGCCTCCAGCTGCGTGCCACCGAGGTGGAAAGCATGAGCAAGGTGCACTGTGGCACGTTGGGTGGGCAGGTGCCCCTGGCCCCGGTCAGCCCGTCTGACCCCGGCACCTGCCTCAGGTGGCCTCGGAGAAGTTCGAGGAGGGGGAGCAGGCGCTGCGAGAGGCCCAGCAGGTGCAATCGGAGCATCAGGCGCGGCTCCAGGTGATGCAGCAGCAGCAGGAGCGGCTGAGGCAGCAGGAGCAGCACATGTATCAGGCAAGGCTCCCCTCGGCTCCAGCCCTCCCGCCCTGGCCCTGCCCAGGCCTCCCTGGCCATGCCCCTCTCAGCAGGTCCTTCTCTCCTGGGACGGGACAGGAACATCTGAGTCTAGCCCAGCAGAAACTGCAGCTGGACCGCAGCCGACGGGATCTGCCGCCCGGCCTGGCGGGGCTGCTCCCCAGGCCCCAGGACCTAGCAGCCTCCGGCCTGGGGGGTGAGTGACAGGTGCACGGCCAGGAGGGAGGCCGGCTGGGGTTTAGACAACACCTCCATGTTTCTTTTTCATACAAGCAGTGCTTGTTAATCACAGGAAAATAAATTAGGACTAGAGGTGCGGGAACTATTTAAAATAGCATCACCCTCAAGCCCACTCTCTAGTCTGGAGAGAACTACTGTAACCTTTGAAAGCATAAAGTTCCAGATTTCTGGGTGTATGTTTGTAAAAACAAAAATGAGATCCTATCATATGATGCTTTGTAACTTGGCTTTTTTTCATTCAGTTATATACATATGGAATGTGTTTTCAGGTCAGTGATTCAACTTACAATTGTAACTCTTAATTAGCATAATTTCCCAGTATGGGGCTTTTTCATATTTTTTACTAAGTCCTCATGGAGTGATTTGTCTTCACTAAGGCTAACGGTGCCTCAGTGGAAATCTTAGTACATTCATCTTCGCAGCTGTGCCTGATTAGTTCCATTGACTAAATACCCAGAAAGGGACTTGCCAGGTCAAAAACCCAGGAGCATGTTTTTAAAGGCTTTTGAGAGCTGCTGTGCCCTCCAGACAGTCTGTCCCATATTATGCAAAGGCCCTGGGGAAGCAAGTTTGGGCCGTCCTGCTTTACCTGCTCAGTTTTGTCCCTGACCTGCTCCTTGGCCTTTTCAGGCACCATGACTCCTGCCACCACCATTGCTCGGTGTAGCCAGCCACCAGCCAGCCTGGGCCCCTCACACCACCATGCCAAACTGGTGCTGCTGAAGCACGCAGCCGAGCAGGTGAGGGGGACACCACTCAGGCCCCCTGGGCTCTCGGGAAGTCCTGTGTTCATGTGGGATGGGCAGAGTCTTTCCAGCTCAGGGCAGAGGCAGGAAGGGACACATCCTGACCCCAGAGAGGACTGACCCACCTCCAGAAGGGGACTACAAATTCAAAACGTTGCTCGGTGAGCATGTTTGGAGACCTCACCTGTAGGCCAGGTTCTGTACTTAGCAACTTGCATTTATCATCTCAACTGGACCCCACCATAATCCTATAACCAGGATAATAGTAATTAGCAATTTGTGAGCATTTCCCATTTGCCAGACTGTGCATTCCATGACTTTGTCCTCACACAGCCCCTCAAAGTAGGTAATTATTATCTCCATTTTCACAGACAAGGAAACTGAGGCTTAGAAAGATGAAATCATGCATAGTCAGTTGCACAGCTAATAAGCACCCTGAGCGGGCTGTAGGCCCTGCCTGGTCTAATGAAAGAGCCCATACTCTCTCCTTCCCCCACTGCTCCCCTGAGGTGGCAGAGCCACCCAAGTAGGAAGGGGGCTCCCCTGCATGAGGGCTGGCCCAGCTAGTGTCCAGTGGCTCCCTTCCCTCAGGCACAAGAGCTGGCGTCTCCCTTTGGAGAAGCCCATATCGGAGGGAGCTGAAGAGCAGCTGCCCACCCAACTCTGCCTTTCAGGACCGAGACTTCTTGGAGAATGAGCAGTTCTTCCTGGAGACCCTGAAGAAAGCATCTTACAACATGACATCCCATTCAGCCTGAGGGGCCCGAGGCTGCCTCCTCAGCCGAGGGCACTGGCCCTGGAACTTCCCAACACCCCAGCTGCCTACCAGCTCCACGGAGGTGGTGCCACCTCACACCAGATCCCCGGAAAGGCTCTGAGCTGCCCAGGGCCAGATTACAGCTCTTCCAGTACAAGCACAGTGTACAAGCACTTTCTTGCCAAGCGTTTTGGCTCATGGCTGAGAGTCTGGCAGACAGCCGCTGGGCCCCAGGACTCTGGAGCAGGGGCCTCTTGGAGGCGTGAGGGTCACACGACACCAGCAGCCACAGCTATGGTCCTCCTGCCCACAGACGTCCAGCCTGGATCTGAGGTCAGAGTGGGCAATGTGTCCACCCAGCTCTGCCTGGGCTCTGTGCACCCCACCTTTCCTCCAGCAGGTGGGTGGTTTCAGGTCTTCCTTTTGCCTGGGCCTGGGGTAGGGGCTTTCTCTAGGGAGGTCAAGAGGAGCCCTCTCCCCTCCCTGCCCTGCAAACCTGGCTGGGACAGCATGAAGTCTCTTCCCTAATGGGAAAGTGGAGTTGTGCCATGCATTGTGAAGGGCCTTTAGGCTCCTGGCCAAGCAGGTGGGGGAGCATGGGGGCAGGGGTTTGCCCTCATACTCTCATGGACTCTTGGAATTCAGCCAGCCCTTAATTCCCTCCAGTTTGCTTGCACAACGTCCCCTTCTTCTTTCCCAGCACTGCCTGAATAATTGACTCACTTGGCATGGACACTGGCCCTCAGCCTCGTCTAATGGGCCTCCGCCCAGAAGCAGAGGCAGGAACTGTGGAATGGGGGGCAGTGTGGGGAGACAAGGAGAGGAGACATCTTTCTGCCCTATGCACTTGCCGTGAAGCCTTAGCTTGGTAGAAATGAAGGGGGACAGACCAGAAGCCTCTGCCCTTGAAAGACTGGCACAGCAGCTGGGAACGGAGGGGTCATGCTGCACCCAGGCCACTGCTGCCCACGGGGTCTTTTCAGTTCTCCCTGTGTGGGCAGGGCAGGCCAGGAAGGAGGGGACTATATGGGAGGATTGGTAATTATCCCCCATAGCCCAAGGATAGGTCAACTCAGCCAATAAAATTACAATTCTTTCTAAAATGGCTTCTCTCAGAGACCAATTTATCACCTTCCTTCAGTGAAGAGTGATGAGTAAAGAGAAAGGCAGGGGGGAAGATGCTAAGTGGGAGTGAGTGGGCACCCTTCCTCTCTGCTCTTTCAGAACAGCTTCCAGAGGGATGTTACTCATCTACTAACATATTACAGCTTTGGTTTTGCAGTACATTAATTTGTTATATTCTTACCAACTGAGTTCTTAGAATTTGCCATGTCTCATCAGTGTGCATTACTTCTTAGAAATGGTTTCCCTGTAGCTGTGTCACTGGCTGGAAGACAAGTCCCAAAGTCTGTAAAACTGGTCAGGACAGGGCGCCTCTGGCCATGTGCCCCTCCCCTCCAGACCCATTATCCACGAGGAGGGACAGCTGATCACTGGCTCATCACTATTTCAAAGGTGCAGAAACAAGGCTCAAAGAGGTTAAATAACCTGCCAGAGGTGACAGGCAGTGTCAGAACCTGGGTCTGAGTTCTAACTGGACAGACTCCAAAGCCCCAGGCTCAGCCACATCACTCGTCCACCTCCCACAAGAGCATTTTACACATAGCTCCGTTGTGAAGTAGATCTTTTAAAGCTGCTGCTTGAGTCAGTGCCCACCCCGAAGAGGGAAGCATAATGTAGCCTTCTAGAAGGCTTGACTGAAGCCTGGAATTCATTCGCCCCACGTGCAAATGTGCACTCCAGCTTCTGCTGGTCCAGAGCAACCCCTAGTGACCATCCTTGAGTTGGGACAACAGTGATCCAAGAGACCCCTCCTTCCTGGAGAGATCACTGAACTGGGGCTAGGAAGTGAGGGACAGGCAGCAGAAGTGACAAGATATGCAAACGTCCTGTGACCAGGGGGTGCAATGGCCAGATTAAGTGAAGGTTTCCGTGTAGCAGAAGCCTGAGTTCCAGGAGCAGAGGGGTCAGAGCTGGGACAGGAGAAGGTCCAAATCATGGGAGGTGTCGGGTTCTACTGTATTAGAAATAGATCCCTGGAAATGTAGGCAGATGGCCCCATTTGTGTCCTAACCAGATCACTTATGCTCTGTGTGGATAATGGTAAATTGGTGGTGATCAACGCTTAACACGGCACTGAAAATGCCTCACAAATGTTAACTCATTTAATCCTTCCGACAACCCTATCAGGTAAACACTATTATTACCTGCTCTTTCACAGTAAGGGCAAAGGACGGTCGCAATCTGGAATCTGAACCCAGGAAGTCTGATCCAGAACCCGTGCTCATTCCCCTACCCCCGCAGCGACACTGCACCGGGGGGGGGGGCTGCCGCGTTCAGGGAGGGGGTTCAGAGTTCGCCGGAGCCGCACCAGGAAGGCCCCAAAGCGTGTCCAGCAGGGGGTCCCGGAAGACTCACAGCTCCGCCCAGCCGTCCCGGGCACTTCCGGAGCCGGGCCGCCTGCAGACGGAAGGTGCCCAAGCATCCCGGAAGGACCCGCGCGGGGGCGTGGCCCCAAGAGTGGGGCGGGGCCTTGACGGAGCGCTCAGGCGCCGCTCCGGCCACCTCTGCCCGGGTCCTAGGAGCGGCGGCGGGGCAGTGACCTGTGGGAAGATGGCGGCGCCCTGGTGGCGAGCCGTGCTGTGCGGAAGTCGGACATGGCGGGGCTTCAGCACCTCGGGTGAGGGGGCTGGGGCTGGGATCTCTCTGGGGTCCTCGCATAGCTCGAACCCTGGGCTCAGCCAGGACCCGCTCCCCGCTCCCGCGGGCCGGGGCCGTCCTGACGCCTCGCTCTCGGCTCGCAGCTGCCCGCAGCCGCCGGACCGCCCCGTTGGGGCCGATGCCCAACGCGGACATCGACGTGAGCAACCTGGAGAGGCTGGAGAAGTACCGGAGCTTCGACCGCTACCGGCGCCAGGCGGAGCAGGAGGCGCGGGCCCCGCACTGGTGGCGGACCTACCGGGACTATTTCGGGGAGAAGTCAGGTGAGGGGCGCCCGGAGCAGGGGGCTGTCCTCGGAATCGGGGGACCTGCCGCAACCCTATGTTCTGCTGGCGATTTAGTCCCAACAGAATTTTTCACACCTTTCAGTTCCCCTACTTGGAGCATTTCCTCCACCCACCGTGATAATTCCAGCTTAGTTCCTTGGGTCCCTAAAATGTGGACCACCACCACCCCCAATTCCAGGTTAGAAGGCTCTCTGTGCTTCTGAAATACTCAGTATTTTGCCCTGGCCGTTGTACACTGTCTCAAATTTTCACTCCCTGCTCGGATTGTAAGCTCCCCGAGGCCAGGAATCTTGACCACATTGGATCCTTGCTTGGCAAGGAGGTGGCGGGAAACTTTGCTGAATGAATTGAAAGGTAATTTAGGGACCCTACTCTGGAGGGGCTGACATTTACTGAACACATCCTTTTTGAAAGTACTTGTGGAGACAGTTTTTAGGCTGCTTACGAGCACAGGTGTGTCCAGTTTCAACCCCAGCTCAACCTCAAGGTGACTTCCTTGAGCTTCCGTTTCCTTAACTGTAAAATAAAATAATTGCACCTATGTCACAAAGTGTTGTGGAAATTAAAGGATGCAACCCATAAAAATTCTTAGACTGACAACATCCCTGAAGAGAGCCCAGTACATACTACTATCATTATTGCTGTATGGCATAAGTGGACTAAGGGGTTGTATTGAATGGTCTCTGGGGCCTTGCTCTTCATTGTGCACCAGGGACAAGCTGCGTTGGCATCATCTAGGGTCTTGTTAGAAATGCAGTCTCAGGCTTCTGAACTGCTGAGTCAGAATCCAAATTTTAACACATTTCTCAGGTGATTTGTATGCTTTGTCCATCAATTAAGGCATGAGAAGCACTTCTCCAAAGTCTTTCTAACTTCAGCCACTAACTCTACTGTGTCCATGGCAGCTGCAAAGAGGCTCAGATGTGACCCCAGTTGTCACTGGGGTGACCTTCTGCTTCTGTCCCAGACCCCAGAGTCCCAGGCAGACATTGTGATCTGATTTAGGGGTCAGAAAATACCATCTCAAGATGTATCTGATTTGTTTAAACAACTGCATCCTGTTGAGGCCTGTGAAGCAGACAGCACAGGCTGGTTTCTTTTTGTGAATTAAGAGGAAAGCTTTAGCAGCAGAACCTGGAAGAGTGAGAGGACTGGGTTGGGAAGGCCACTTAACCACACAGACCTGATCCCACTTCTCTAACATGTCTTCCCTCCCCAGATCCCAAACACAAGATTGACATTGGGCTGCCTCCACCCAAGGTCAGCCGGACCCAACAGCTGCTGGAGCGGAAACAGGTCCTCCGGGAGCTGCGGGCCAACGCGGAAGAGGAGCGGGCCAGCCGCCTCCGCACAGGTCCACCCGCCCAGGGGAGGAGGCCATGTGGTGTCCCTGTCCCCACCTGCCCTGCATCCCAACTGCTATGTTTGTTTCCCAGCACGGATCCCGCTGGAGGCTGTGCGGGCCGAGTGGGAGAGGACCTGTGGCCCCCACCACAAGCAGCGTCTGGCAGAGTACTACGGCCTCTTCCGAGATCTGTTCCATGGTGCCACCTTCGTGCCCCGCGTCCCCCTGCATGTGGCCTATGCCGTGGGTGAGGAGGACCTGATGCCCGTGTACCACGGCAATGAGGTCACCCCAACTGAGGTATGTGAAACCCTTAGGGGCCCCTGCTCCCTGTCCTTGTGCACACACACACATGTACACACACATCCCGCAGCACAATCACGGATGGCTCCTGTGTTTAGAGTTTTTTGTTCTGTCTCCTCATTTTGATTTCCTGGTAAACAGCTGACAGTTACAGAGGAAATATTACAAAATGAAAGAAAAGCTCCATCTTCACCTGCCCCGTCTTTGAAATGGCCTCCCAGCCCTGTCCTTGGCTTGCGGGCCTGTCCATGGTGCAGCCCCCTGGACAGGGGACTCTGCAGGGCTCCTTCTGTGGGCAGCTCTTTGCCCATCTGGCTGTCAATGGCCATTGAACATCTGGGTTAGAGTAGTTCTCCATTCTGCAAGGCTCCCTTGAGCTCCTGTCCTCCAGAAAGAGGGTTTGTCTGCAACAATTTCTTCTGTCACTTCAGAGGGGTAACAGCTACCCCCGGTCTCTCCCCACCAGGCTGCCCAGGCCCCAGAAGTGACCTTCGAGGCAGATGAGGACTCCCAGTGGACACTGCTGTTCACCAACCTGGGTAGGTTTCAGCTAAGGGGGTCTGTGCCTCTCACCACCCATGACCCAGGGTCCTAGGTACCTGGGGCTGGTGGTGAGTGGTAGGAGCTGGGAGAGGAGCTCCAGCCCCAGCTCCTTCCAAAGAAGGGGGAGGCAGGCCCTATGGTGAGCAGGTGTGTTTGTGTGCAGATGGTCACCTGCTGGAACCCGAGGCTGAATACGTCCACTGGCTGGTGTGAGTATCTGGTGGGGGCCATGCCTGGCCCACTGTCTCTTCTGTAAAACCAGAATCACCCCTGACCCACTCAGGGTTGCCGTGAGGATCAAATGGGAAAAGGAACGTGAGAGGCTTCTGTCAACTGGGACTTGCTCATTGACTCCCTGGGTGGCTCTGAGCACCAGGCCAGGGGGCAGAGGTCAGGCTATGACCCAGCTTTGGAGCTTCTGGGGAAATCAGGGCCAGTGACTGGAAGGCAGTTCCCGTCATTTTTATTCAGCTGTGGTCATCAACCCCGCAGCAGGACCCTCTGGGGAGCCGACCAGGGTGGAGAGGGGGGTTACGGTCGCATCCCAGTGCCAGGCTGGACAAACCCCTCCTGACAAGACCCCTGAGACTTCAGAAATGGAGAGTGAAGCACCTAAAGATGGCGCGGCTTTTCAGCCTCCAAAACCTAGTAAACAGGCCTCTCGGCCTCGCTCTCATCCTGACAGCCCCTGGAACCCTGTCCTCAGCCTCTGGGCCCCAGCTGATCCCCTCCTCTGTCTACAGGACCCTTTGAGGGCTCCCTGAGCCCTGCCTTGTACTCAATCACGTGACAGACTTAGTCTTAGGGTTGGTTGACCTGAGGGCATCCTCCTGCTGTTGCCTCCCTCAGGCGGCAGTTAACAGGTATTTTCCTCCCACCAGGACCAACATCCCAGGAAACAGGGTATCTGAGGGACAGGAGACATGTCCCTACCTGCCCCCCTTCCCTGCTCGAGGCTCTGGCTTCCATCGCTTCGTCTTCCTGCTCTTCAAGCAGGACCAGCCAATCGACTTCTCTGAGGACACCCGCCCGTCCCCCTGGTTAGCTACCATCACCCCCATGTGGCCACCCCAGCCCTCGGGGAAGCTCCCCAAGGACAGTTGCTTTTGTTCTCTTCTCCCTTCTCTCTTGACTTTGGCCTTGAGTCTGGTGAGGCAGCCCCTAAGGAGCTTCTCAGGATTGCTGGTGGGGGTGAGGGTGGACTGTGGGGCCCCTCTTACAGCTCCCATATGCTCCCCATCTTTGATATCTTCCTATAGCTACCGGCTTGCCCAGCGGACCTTCCACACTTTTGATTTCTATAAGAAACACCAGGAAGCCATGACCCCAGCTGGCCTAGCCTTTTTCCAGTGCCGCTGGGATGACTCAGTCACCCACGTCTTCCACCAGCTTCTCAGTAAGGCCAGAGTGGGGCTGGGGGTGATGAGGGTGGGGGTCCCTGGGGGGAGGTTGCTGGGCCAGCTTGTCCAGTGGGCAGGCCCCACCTGAGCCTCAGCCTGACATGGGGTGAGGGGCCCAGGCGGCAGGGCCGGAGCCCATACCTGTGCCCACCTACTCTTCTTGCAGACATGCGGGAGCCCGTGTTTGAGTTTGTGTGGCCGCCCCCTTACCACCCCAAGCAGAAGCGGTTCCCCCACCGGCAGCCCCTGCGCTACCTGGACCGGTACAGGGACAGTGATGAGCCCACCTACGGCATCTACTGAGGGGCTCAAGGACCCACCCACCTTCGAGGGGGGCTCAGCCTCCTGGGCCACGTTCTCCAGCTCTGGCTGGTGAGAACAATAAAGACACAGCTCCAGACGGCCAAGAGGGGCTCCAGGCCCCTGCCTAAGGCAGCCCCTCTGTGGGCCCCCATCAGGCCCAAGGCTTGGGGAGGAGCTGGGCTCTTGATGGCACAGGTGGAAGATGCGAATAAAGGTGACTTCTGCTGCGGCTGGTCTGGGTCTTTGTTCAGGGAGCAGGTGCCCCACCTGACCCTCCCCCCCCTCCCACCCTGTGGTTCGGTCAGACTGCCTCATCATGGGGAGAGGGCTGCTGCTTCCTGTGCCTCCCGAGGATGTGATCCCATGGCTGGAAAAGCAGGCAGCGGGCCTTGGCCAGTCCCCACAAGCCTGTGGGAAAGATCTGCTGGCTGTTTTAGTTTCTTAGGCTGCTCAAGCAAATACCAAGAAATGGGTTGGGAATTTCTTTGCATGGTTGAGACTTGGAAAAAGTCCAAATCAAGGCCATGTGTTCTTCCCGGAGTCTGTGGTGTTCTGGGGCTGGCTGCCCGCAATCCTTGGTCCTTAGCTTGTCACATGGCAGCATCTCCCAGTCTCCCTTCTCTTCCAGGTTCCCTTGATGTTCCGCTGGCTTTCTCCCTGTGTGTGTCTGAATTTCATTCTCTTACAAAGGACTCCAGTACAGGATTAGGACCCATCCTGAAAGAGGTGGGGCCCCACCTTAACTGAAGTAACCTCATCAGAAGGGCCAACTTATAGTGGGTTCACACCCACAGGAATGGGTTCAGTTTAAGAACATGTTTTTCTGGGGTGCTTGGAAACCATCACACTGGCCCTGAGCACTGGCCCCTGCTGTGGGGACTGCTGTGTGGTGGCAGGTCCCTGGCCCCCATTCCGGGATAAAGTCTCAGGGCCCACCTGGTTGACAGGAGACCAACTAGAAGGTGAGCGGAGATGGGCTGTGTTGGCAAACCATGAACTCTGGCACCTCGTGTAAGCCCAGTGGGCCACAGGTTTCCTTTTTTGAAGAGAAGCCCTACTTCTGCCTCACCCACCTCGAAATTCACATGGCTAACAGACCAAGGTAGCTGATGTTTTGGGAACACCAGGGAAATGGAGTGGACCAAGCCAGGGGAGCAGTACATCCCCGAGAGCTCAGGGCACTGATTGGTGAGGTGATGTGTCCCTTTCTAAAGGAAAAGGCTGTCTGAAAGCAAGGCAAGGTGCACCTTTTCTAGAAAGATAAACTTTACATAGGACAACAGTGAAAACATAATGCTGCATGTCCGAGGGGGTTCTGCCTGAAACCAGGTGGCTGGCATAACGTTCACTGGGCGGCAGGGAGGGCTTGCCGGGTGGCCCTCTGGGACAGGCACCCTGGCAACACACACTGCCCAGGGAGGCAGTGAGTGAGTGATCAGGACCCTCTTTCTGCTCAGCTGCAGGGGAAACCCTCCTCTAAAAAGTGGGGTTCCAGAACTCCTTGGACTTCCCAATAAACCCCAACAGAGGGCCGAGGCCCACATGCCAGCAGAGTCTGAGAGCAATTGCTTGTCGCTTTGGAAATCCATCGAAGGAGCGTAGAAAACACAGGCTGATCTCTGTCTCTGGATGAACAGAATTCTCTGTCTCACCGTTGACTTGTAAACAACCAAAATTAGGCCCAACCCAGAGAAAGGAGACACCCCACTTGTGGCAAATGCCTGAAACCCAGCTCAAGAGCAAGCAGGAGGCGGTTCTTGGACACCCTGTGCCTTCCACATATATCCCTTTATGTAGCCGCCCAAACCCCGGGACAGATGCTGCTACCCCGATTTTCTCCTGGCGATGGTCCTCAACCCGGAGGAGGCCAGGGGCCCCGGCTGGGATGGGGGACAGCAGACCCTGGAGAAACCAGAGTGACCCCCGAGAGTGGCAACCCCAATGCCAGGCCTACTCTCGGGCAGGCCGGGGTGCGGGCGGCAGCAGGTTGGGGCTGGCGGAAGAAGGAACCCTAGGCGCTCCCGGCCGACTTCCCGCGGCTGGGTGCCCGCTCCTCCCCGCGGCCGCGGTCCCTTTAAGAGGCCCGGCCCTCCCTCCCGGGCCGCCGCCGCCATGGCCGCGCCGCTGCTGGAGGAGAAGCTGACCTGCTCCATCTGCCTGGAGTGCTACCGGGCCCCGGTGACGCTGCCCTGCGGCCACAGCTTCTGCGAGGCCTGCATCCGGGACTGGGGGGGCCGCTGCGAGACCGCGTGCCCCGAGTGCCGCGAGCCCTTCCCGGTCGGCCCCGAGCTGCGCCGCAACGTGGTGCTCAGCCGCGTGCTGGAGGCGCTGCGCGCGGGGTCGCCCGACGACCCCGGCCCCCAGCTTCCGCTCGACGGCCCCGGCCCTGAGCCCCCGCCCCCGCCCCCGCCCCCGCCCGACGGCCCCGATCCTGAGCCCCGGTCCCCGCCCAACGCCCCCGGCCCAGAGCCCCCGCCCGACGGCCCCGATCCGGCTCCGCGCTGCCCCCGCCACGGGCGGCCGCTGGAACTCTTCTGCCGCACCGAGGGCCGCTGTGTGTGCAGCGCGTGCACCGTGCGCGAGTGTCGCCACCACGAGCGGGCGCTGCTGGACGTCGAGCGCCGCGCGCGAGAGGTGACTCCGCCCGGGGCTGGGTGAGCGGGTGGGCGCCGCCGGTCGACACCAGGGCCGGGGAACCCCTCAGAACCGGAGGCCCGGGCGGCCCGGGGACATTCCTCCCCGAAGCCGGGAGATGACTATAAGATTTGAGCGACTCCCTCAAGGTCTGAGTGACTGAATCCCTACCCCGGGGACACCAGACCCACCGCTCAGTGGCCTCATTCCCAGGCTCTAGAAGACTGTGGGATGGAGCAGGTGCTCAGTTAACTCGCCATGTTCAGTCCATGTTTACTGAGCACCTACTGCATTCCTACTGTATATAAATTGGTAAATAAATCAGTTCCTGTTTTTTTAGACATACAGTCTACTTAAGGGGTCAGACAGCGACCAAGTAAAGACATGTCTCGTATTACAAAATGCAGTAAGGAAAGCCCAGGTGCTGTGATGGGGACAAAAAGGGGACAACATTTGGGACCAGGAGGAGGGAGGGGAGGTGGCATTCAGGCTGATGGTGAAGGCTGAGGGAGCCCGACCTGGAGGGACCCAGGAAGGACAGGCCACCAGAAGCCACCGTCTGGGCCATGGCCCTGGGGTGGGAAATAGCTGGGCATGCTGGGTCACCCCAGGCAGAGCCATGAGATTGGAGGGTGGCAGACGGGAGGAAGGAGAGTGCCCGTGAGGCCGGCAGGGACCAGATCACGGAGGGTGGGGTTAGGGGGTCACAGGCCCCTAAGCAGGGTGCATTAGTCAGATCTAGGCTTTTATGGGGTTCAGTGTTGGGGCTGTTGGGAGGAGAAGGGACCCAAGCAGTGGGGGCCAGATGGGAGGAATGCAGGGGAGGGGAGACTGAGACCGGCTGGAACCCAGGGGTCCCCGGGGGCAGAGATGGGAAACAGCGAGTGTGGTTCACAGTCCGCAGTAGAGGGAGTAGGAACAGGATGAACTGCGCTGGGGGGAGCAGAGGGAAGATGAGGGAGAGGCTGGGTTTCTGTCCCGAGCAAGTGGAGTGCACCACGCTGAGAAGTGAGGGTGGGGAGTAGGGCTTGGGTTTGGACCTGGGGTTGGCTGCACCCGTGGGACAAACAAGGGGAGGCCAGAGGCACCTGAGTCTGGAGCTCCAAGGAAGTCTGAGCCAGAAGTAGAAGTTTGGGTCATTGACACATAGATGATAGAGAAAGTCCTGGGGGGTGGGGGCACCCTTAGCAGGAGGCAGACGAGGCTCTACCTGCAGTGAAATCAAACAGCTTGAGTGTTTGGGGTCACTACCCCTTCCCCACAAAGCCACCTGAGCCAGCCTTATCGTTCCTGTTTATGGATTGGGGGGTGGCAGCCCCAAGGGCCTCGGTGCCCTGTCCAGGACCAGAAGGCGGGGCTTTCCCCCTCCATGTCCCACCCTGTCCCCGGTAGGGAACCTCCCTGGACTTGGACCCACTCTCCTGGTGATAGCAAGGCTAGTGCCTCACCTGTGTGGCATGAAGAAGAGCACCCAGCATCTACAGGTGTTTGTTAACTGACGGGCTGGGGGCTCATGACCAATGCTGACCTTTCATTGCTCGTCCCACGGACGGGCCCCATAGGCCCAGCTGAGAGCCACCCTGGAAGTCAGCCGGCAGCAGGCCACCCTGGCGGAAATCCAGCTGCAGGAGCTACAGCAGCAAAGCAGCCAGATCCAGGTAGGAGAATGTCCATGTCCCACCCACCCATCCTCACGCCGTGTCCTTCAGGCAGCATCCAGCTGGGCCCTGGAACACTGGGCAGAACGTGTGAGCCACCTGGCAGGAAGCTGGGTCACAGGGCTCCTGGCTCCCCACATCCCCGCCCCCAGCCCACCTGCCACACTGAGGCTCCTCCTGTGCCCACCCAGAACTCAGCCTGCAACTTGGCCTCCGCGGTCTCCGGCAAATTCAGCTGCCTGCTGCAGGCCCTGGAGATGCTGCGGGCCTTGGCGCTGAGCAACATTGAGGCAGCCAAGGCCCAGGCGCTAGCTCAGGTCCGAGATGAGGAGCAGCGGCTACGGGGCCACCTGGAGGCCTTGGCTGACCACAGCTGCAGGATTCAGGACCTCCTGGAACAGTTGGATGACCGGATCTTCCTCGAGGTGCCACCTGGGCCTCAGGTGACAGGTGGGAGGGGCCAGTTTCCCTGCCCCTTGCACCAAGGCTTACTGCAGCTGTCCCTGGGTTCAGGAATCACAGCTCCTGGTGCCCCCAGGGTGTCTTGGGCCACTGACCCTGCCACAGTGGAATGGAGACCAGCAGCTGGGGGGCCTGAAGGAGACACTGAGCCAGCTGTGTGGCCTCCTCCTGAAAGAGGAAGGCCACCCTGGGGTGCCAGCTGAGGTTGCTGACTCCGACCCTGTGGGTGAGGTGACCCGGGACCTCTCCCTCCCCCACCCTGGGCCCAGCCTCCTTCCTGCTGGGGGTGGGGATGGGGTCAGGGCCCCCCACCCCCACCCCAGTCTCTCCCTTCCCCTTCCGCTCCCCTAATCCTACTTTGCCCTGTAGAGGCCCCAGGCCCCCTGGCACCAGCCCCAAGTCCGGTGTGTCCGCTGAGGAGGCAACTCTGGCAGAGTAAGGAGGCTGCGTGCACTGGCGTGTGAGTGTGTGAGTGTGTTAGTGCATGTGTGTGTATGTGTGCAGTGTGTGCACTGGCATGCCCACATGGGCGTGTGCACATGCATGTGTGTGTATGTGTGTGTTTGGCACATGCTGTGATTGTAAATGCCCAACACATCTGTTGCGTGGCCTTTCCTGGGTCTGGCCACACCCCCCAGGATGCCTGTTCCAGGAACACCTCTCTCACATCCACCCTGAAGCAGATGCAGCCCACAGAGGGTTAAGGACAGATTCTGGAACACGGATGTGGCATTGCTCACAATGCTTCCACTTAATACCAGGTTATGTTATCTTGCTGAGCCTCAGCTTCCCCATCTGTGACAGGAGGCTAATGAAGGCACCCCCTCGTTGGCTGCACTAGGATCGAATGCAGTCACGACCTCCAGTGTTTGTCATGTGCCCACTAGACGCTTAGTGCGTGATAAATGGCAGCTGCAATCGCTCTCCTTCCCTCTGCAGAGAGGACAGCAGACATGCCCTGGAACCCTTGCCCACCCACCTTCTCTTCCTCTCTCCAACAGATTATCGCAATCTGACCTTTGATCCGGACAGCGCCAACCGCCACCTCTACGTGTCCCGCCAGAACCAGCAGGTGAAGCACCGTCGCAGGCCCCGGACCCAGGCCGGCCCAGGCAGCTTCGAGTTCTGGCAGGTGCAGTGCACCCAGAGCTTCCAGGCTGGGCGGCACTACTGGGAGCTGTGCATGTCCAATCACTCGGTGACGCTGGGCATCGCCTACCCGGAGCTGGCGCGGTGCCGGCTAGGGCCCCAAACGGACAACATCGGCCGGGGGCCCTGCTCCTGGGGGCTGTGCATCCAGGAGGACGGCCTCCAGGCCTGGCACAACGGGGAGGCCCAGCGCCTCCCAGGGGTGTCTGGGCGACTCCTGGGCATGGATTTGGACATGGTCTCAGGCCGCCTCACCTTCTATAGCCTGGAGCCCCAGCTTCAGCCCCTGCACACCTTCCATGCCATCTTCACTCAGCCCCTCTACCCCGTCTTCTGGCTCCTCGAGGGTAGGACCCTCACCCTGTGCCATCAGCCCGGGGCCACGTTTCTTCCTGGACTCCAAGAAGAGGCCTCAGGGCTCAGCTGAGGTGGCCCCCATCTCCCCAGGAAGGCACAGGATGGAGCTCTGGACTGGGAACAGGTACACAATCCTTCCACTTGATGCCAATTAATACCTTACCTCTCTGAGCCTCAGTTTTCTCACCTGTGAAATGAGGCTAATGCAGAATGGTACCTCAGAGGTTGCACCCAGGATTAAATCTGGAATGACATGTGGTGCTCAGTCTGCCATGTACCTGGCAGACGTGGGTGCCCAAGAGCTGCCCAGGCTCCTGGAGGGCCTCAATTATAAGAGCTACTCAGCAGGAAGGCTGGCTTGAGGCCAGGCTGGGCCGCTTGAGGAGAACTGGAGTTGCATATAAACCCCAAGTTCACTTTTCTAACCTCTTTGAAGCAGACAGGGGCTTGGAAGGGAATCGAATGGGAAGCCCCTGCCTCAAGCAGAGCCATTCTAGGGACTGTCTGGGCTTCAGAGGCTAGAGCTGAGCCTGTGTGCACCAGGCACACCCAGGCTGCCAAGAGTATGGGCAGAACCTTTGGGCACATACTCGGAGCATCCGGACAAAATGCCTGTATAGACTCCTTGTTTACCTCCCACCAAGATGACATAGACACATAGTGTGTGGGTAAGTGAACCAGCAAAGAGTCCTGGAGAAAACAGATCTTTGTACTTTCTTCCAACCCTACCCCTCTTTCTTGTTTTAAAATTTTGATATATTTTTGTCCTGTCTTTATTTTTTCTTTTATTTATACATCCTTGTGATTTTAACCTATAATTTTGTTTTCTGCATTTTTTACTTAACATAAGCATTTTTCACATTAGTAAACTTCTTCGCTGAATGATTCCTTTATGTTCTAAATAGGCTTTCTAGTGATTGTCACAACTTATTTACCCACTGTTGGATGTTCAGATTTTTCTTATTTGGAGCAGTAAAGATGTGGCTGTGACAGATGCTTCTGAGCAGGAAGTGTTGTGCATGTTGATGGTTTGTGCTTAGGCTGAATTGCCCGAAGTGGGATGCCTCTGAGATTCTGAGGGGAAAGGGTTTCCAGCCTAGAATTTCATACCCAGCCAAACTGCCAGTCAGGGATGAAGCCTGACCGAAGACACTTCCAGACACTTCAGCATCTACCCCGGGGAAGCTCCCAGAGGAAGTACTTTAAAAAATAAAAAATGGCACTGTAAAACACTGACAGGAAAGAAAGGCCTGGGAACCAAAAAATGGGATATTCAATACAAAAGGAAAGTGATAAAATATCTAAAGTCTCCAGAAATATGAGCACAAACATCCAGGAGATGTTCAAGGATTTCAGGCATGTAGTTTAGAGATGTAAAGGTAAAGACTAAAAAACAGCTAATAGAGTTGAAACCAGTTAGCTGCAGGGAACAAGATTCTGGCATAGGTTGGGTCACGGAGCTATTTTTTTGTTATGTTTCGCTAAATTGTTTATTTTTAAGATAATCTAAATCGATTATTTTGATATAAATAAGAATAAAATTGTAAAAAATAAACCAAAAGCTTGAAGAATAAGAAGTGCTACTGTGGGACATGATTGGAATACCCTTTCAGTTTTCTTCATGGACACAAGTCAAGTCAGGACTGGCTTTTTAATTACTGTCATCTGTTGGGCTGTTTTTTGTTAGCTTTGGTTTCTGTTTGTCTTTTTGTTTTTAAATGCAATACTGCGGCTAGACAGAGGCACATGGGGTTTAGGATTACTTGAGTTGCACCTTCTGGATTTGAGTTCTGCCTCCTCCCAAGGACTGCGACAAGATCTGTAACCTGTGGGCCTCCCCTTTCCCACACTTTATAACTGAGTCCTTGTAAGGACGAAGTGATATTGCAGGTGAGAACACTTTCCCCTTAAGAGCCTATTTGTTTCCAAAAGAATTAACATATTGGGCAAACAACTTGAAAACTATGACAACAGAGATGAAATCTCAAAATCCCACAAGTCCTGCCTCCAAGCTTTCCTGGAGGAGCAGATCTTGAACAGGGAGGCTTCAGAGCAGGGAGTGGAGGGCCGCCGGGACTCCCCCCCAAGAACCTCCCCACTCAAGAGGCACCCCACTTCCCTCCGGAACCAGGCGGGTCTGTGGTCTCAGCAAACCCGGCTATCCTGGTTGCCAAGCCACAGAGAAGGTGGCCCTGATGCCTGAGCCTCCCGACTGTTCCTGTCTCAACAAAGGATGATCGAGACCCAAGTGCTGCTTGTGGTGAAAAGCAAACAGGACTAGTTACCCTGCCTTCTGGCCGAGCCAGGCACACCCAGGCTGTCTCCCTCTGCCGTGGCCTCTGCCTGGAAAATCTTTTCTGGCTTCAGTCTCAGCCTATTTAAGTCCCTGAAAGCCCAGCTCAAATGCCCCTTCCTCCAGGGGGGCCTCCCAGATCCCCCCAGCCTTCCCCACAAATGCCCCGGGAATGGATTGCACCTCTCTTGCAAGGAACACAAACAAGGATCTAGCAAGGGGGTTGAAGGGCAAAGTCTGGTCATTGACAATGGGAGGTGAGTTCTGGCCAGGTGGGGGATGAGTGGGAGATTCTTCCACAGAACAGGAGTAAAAGCCTGCCTGGACCAGGGCTGGGCCAAAGCAGGGGTTCACAGCCAGGGAGAGTTTGCCCCCCAGGGACATTTGGCAATGTCTGGAGACCAGCTTGGTTGTCACGACTGGGAGGAGGCTCCTGGCACCTATTGGGTAGAGGCCTCGGATGTCCAGGACAGGCCCCCACAACAAAGGATTGTCCGGGCCCCAAATGTCAATAGTGCCAAGATGGAGAAATCCCGTGCTCAAGGATTTACAGGTGTCACCTTCCCTAGTCCTGCAAGTGTGAGGTAGGGACTATTCTTATCCTCACTGTATGGTCAAGGAAACGAAGCTCAGAGAGGTTAAGTCAGCATCCCTGGGTCACAGAGCCAGCCGGAGGTGGAGCCAGCAGCAGAGCCCAGTAGCTCTCTCTCTGTGGTGCATTCTCTCTTCCGCTCAGTGGCTCATGGGGGTGGGGAGCCAGGGCAGAGCCTTTTGTTTTATGGTAAATAAATGCCCAAATGACAATAACGTAATTTCTGTTTGCCCCGGGGCAGAGCAGGGGTTCCTTGCAGGCTATAAGGAAGATGTTTGGAGCTGGGACTCTTGCTGTCCTGGGGCAGCAAGGAGTTCACCAGGCCTGACACCAGGGGAGGGACGTCAAAAGCCAAGGCAACAAAAGATAAAACTAGATAAACTGGACTTTGTCAAAATTGAAAACTCTTGTGCTTCAAAGGACACTGTAAGAAAGTGACGAGACAGCTCTCAGAATGGGAGAATAGTTCTGCAAATCATGTAACCCATAGGGGACTTGTATCTAGAATATATTAAGAACTCATACAACACCCAAATACAAAGACCGCCGGTGCCGTGTTGAAGCGCTTCCTGAGCTGTGACCCCAGGCAGGACACCTTCCCCCAAGCCGGGGGCTGCAGGTGGAGGGCAGGGCAGGCGCCAGGGCTCTGCTGACAGCACCCTGGGCTCCTGTGGGCTCTGGCCAGACCCGTCTCCGGGGCCCACTGGCTGGGACCACCAGCACCCCTGGTGCCCTCACTCCCAGACCCGAAACGCGAGGAGGCAGGAGGAGTTCGAGGGGCTGTTTGTCCTCTCCCTTCATTTTTCACACCCAGTCTCCAAAATGCCTATTCAGTGGCCAACTTGGGGTCACAAACATATCATTCTCAAGGTGCCTGGAGAGCCCCTGTGTCCATTCAAGACCTCATCTTTGTTGCACTAATGCACCCAGCCCCCCACCCCCAACTCTCCCAGTTATGAGGTGGTTCTCCTTTGCAATGCGGCCATTAAAAAGGAGATGAGCAAATCCATCCATCCATACATACATGCATACGTACATATATAACGATAAAAAGACTAATGGCCCAATTAAAAGGAGGCAAAGGAGAATGTTTAATAAGGTTGATTGTAAATGTTTGGAAAGGGATAGAGGTGATGGTAGCACATTACTGGGAGTGTAATTAAAAGCGCTGATTGTGGTTGAAAAGGGAAGTTTAGAGCCATGTGTGTCACTGAAAGGAAAGCTAGAGGATGAAACAAGGAATTGTATAACACAATGAACCCTGTGGTGGACAATGAGTGTAGTTAAAAGTACAAATATAAGAATGTTCTTCCATGAACTAGAACAAATGTACATCACTATTATAAGGTGTTAATAATGGGGTAGTATATGGGAAAAATACACCTAATGCAAACCATGGACTATGGCTAAAAGTAATATTTTAATGTTTTTCCATCAACTGTAACAAAGGTTCCACACCAATGCTAAGTGTCAATGATGGGGGGTATAGGGGTATGGGTTTGTGTTTTTGCTTTTGTTTGGAGAAATTAAAATGTTCTAAAATTGATTGTGGTGATGAATACACAACTCTGTGATTATATTGAGAGCCATTGATTTGTACACCAATAAATTGTATGGTGTGTGACTAAAACTGTTTTTTAATAAAAAGTGGGCACATGAAAAGATCAGCACATGAAAAGATGCTCAACTTCATTAGCCATCAGGGAAATGCAAATCAAAACCACAATGAGATACCACTGGACACCCACTAGGGTGGCTGTAAGTTTAAAAAGTCAGATAATTGCAGGTGTTGGCAAGGATGTGGAGAAATAATAACTCTCCTTCACTGCTGGTGGGAATGTAAAACAGTGCAGCTACTGTACAAAACAGCTGGCAGTTCCTCAAATGGGTAAACATACAGTTACCATATGACCCAGCAATCCTGCTCCTAGATCTATATCAAGAGAATTGAAAACATATGTTCACTCAAAAACTGGCACCCAGATCTCCATAGCAGCACTATTCACCATCACTAAAAGTGGAAATAACCCAAGTGTCCATCCATGGATGAATGGATAAACAAAACGTGTCTCTCCCAATTGTTCAGCAATTAAAAGAAATGAAACTCTGATTCACGCTACAACACGGATGAACCTTGAAAACATGATGCCGAGTGAAAGCAGCCAGTCACAAAGGACCACATATTGTATCATTCCATTTATATGAAGCATCCAGAATGGGCAAATGTAGAAGACAGAAAGTGGATCAGTGGTTGTCTAGGTCTTGGAGGATATGGAAGGACTGGGGGGTGACAGCTAAAGGGTACATACAGTGTTTCTTTTGGGGGTGATGAAAATGTTCTCAAATTGATAGTGGTGATGGTTGCACAACCCTGAGAATATACTAAAAACCACTGGATTGTCCACTTTAAATGGGCGAATCATATGGTATTTTTATCTCAATAAAGCGTTTAAAATTTTCAAAAACCAAAACCAGGGCAGAGACCCAGGGCCCTGCTCACGGAGCCCCCAGGCCCATCTCCTGCTCTGGACAGCGGGCCATTTCCTCTGCATTTGGACTCTTTACTTTGGTTTGCATTTTAGTTCCTAACTAGTTAAGCGCATTCTGAAAATTTCCAACCTGGTCTCAGAGGCCTAGGGGGACTTGGCCTCCTTCAGGGCAGAGAGCCAGGGAAGCAGGCAGGGCTGCAGGTACGGGGCTGGGAGCAGCACCTGCTGGGGCGTGGAAGGACCAGCAGCCTCGAGTAAAGAGAAGGGCAGAATCACAGGGACACATGGGACAGCTGGTGCCCTTGGCCTGGGGCTTCCCTCAAAGCTTTCCCTTGCTGGTGCTACAGTTCCCCTAGCTGAGGGTGACCCCTGACCCGTCCCGTGGCAGATCCTTTGGGGTCTCTGTTGGCCACAGAATCCTGATGGGATCAGCCCTTGTCCTTGTCCTGGAATGATGCTTCCCACTGCCCACCTCTTCAGTCCCTCTGTCTGCCTAGGACCTAGGCCTGTTTTGGAGAAGCCAAGGGTGGATTGGACACTGGTGCTGTATCTCCTCATTTCCCTCCACCTACCAGACCCACCAGCTGCGGGCCCACTGCTTCATCCTGCAGTGGTCCTGCCAGCCTCCCCACCCCCATTTTCCAGCCCTCTGCCCATCCAGACCCAGCAGGGTGTTTGAGCAAACAGCAGGTGCTGACTGCTCACTGTGGGCTGGGCACTGGGTCAGGCGCTCCCTAGGGGTAGGGGATGGGCAAGACATGGGCCCTGCCCACAAGGAGCTCACCCAGGCTGGGGGTGGAGGGTTGGAGGTGTGGTTGGGGGAGAGCAGACCTTTCATTTCTGGTCAGGGCCAAGGTGAAGGCCCATACTTAGGAGATGCAAAATGACCAGACCCCTGCCTCTTCCTCCCCAAGATCTCCTCCAGGGCCGGCTAACACACCCGGTCAGCATGAGATGCTGTTTTCCACAACTGGGCAGCAGAGGAAAAAGTGTGGGCTCAGAGGCGGGCACACCCAGCCCTGCGTGGCTGTGCACAAGCCACATGGCTTTTTCGGAGCTTCCTCGAAACTGTGAGATTCAATGAGGCAGGGTTTGCGGAGGCCTGGAAGAGGCATTTACTAGATCTTAGTTTTCTGCCCTCCTCCCAGGGAAGACATCAGGGGCTCTGCACAACAACTTTCTAAATTAGCCATTCTTAATCTGGGGTCTTGGGGGAAAAATCCCATCTTAATTTTCACTGCCCTCTAACTGACATCTAGCAATTCTTTCTAGCAGTATTGGCAGCATACCTATGACTTTGTCATCAATAGACCTTACGGATGCTTTCATAGCACATTATGAGGTTCTAGAAATTTGATATATAATTGATATCCATCACAATTTTAATATAGTATTAGACATCCATCAGATCTTGTTATTTATGGTGTTAAAGAACCACATGTATTACTTTATCATAAATTTCTTTTCTTAATATTTTGTAACTGTCTTCCAGTGTAATTGGTTTCCTTTGGAGTGCTATGCATTTTATGTTGTGTATTCAAAAGCTTTACTTTGGAAAGGGACCCAGATTGCTTAAGGGGTCCCTGGTTGATGAAAATGAGGCTCATCCTCTAGATTGATCCCAGCTTCCCCTGCAACCCCCCTGTGCCAGTTTGAATGTATTATGTCCCCAAAACGCCATTATCTTTGATGTAATCTTGTGTGGGCAGACCTATCAGTGTTAATTAGATTGAAATTCTTTGAGTGTTTTCATGGAGATGCACCCCACCCAACTGTGGGTGATGACTGTGACTGGGTAATTTCCATGGAAGTGTTGGCCCGCCCATTGGGTGGGTCTGAATTAAATTACTGGTGCACTATATAAGATCAGACAGAAGGAGTGAGCTTACTACAGCCGAGAGGGACACTTTGAAGAAAGCACAGGAACTGCAGATGAGAGAGAGTTTGAAGACGGCCATTGAAAGCAGACTCTCGCTCTGGAGAAGCTGAGAGAGGACAAATATCCCAAGTGTGACTAAGAGTGACATTTTTGAGGAACTGCAGCCTAGAGAGGAACGTCCTGGGAGAAAGCCATTTTGAAACCAGTACTTTGGAGCAGATGCCAGCCACGTGCCTCCTCAGCTAACAGAGGTTTTCTGGACACCATTGGCCATACTCCAGTAACATACAGATTGCTGATATGTTACCTTGGACATTTTATGGCTTTAAGACTGTAACTGTGTAACCAAATAACTCCCTTTTTATAAAAGCCAATCCATCTCTGGTGTTTTGCATTCTGGCAGCATTAGCAAACCAGAACACCCCCAAACTTCCTTTTCTTTCCTACACTTGGGGTTCTCATCTGCAGGAGGTCCATGGACCTGGGGGTGGGGAGAATTGTCTTGATTATTCTATATTTTTAAAATAAACTTTTAATTTTAGAAAAGTTCTAAATCTACAGGAAAGTTGGGAAGAAAGTAGTTACCACATACCCCACACCCCATCTCCCCTTTTGTGAACCTGTTAGTATTACTGTATTACATTTGTCAAGATTAAAGAACCAATCTTGATAACTATGTTATATTTGTCACAATTAAAAACCAATTAGTGATGTATTCTTATTAACTAAAATCCATTCTCATTAACTAAAGTCTTCTGTTGTACAGCTCTAATGAATATTTTTTTCTAATGAATTTTTCATTTTAGTTATTGTACTGTTTAGATCTGGAATTTCTGTTTAAAACTGTTGATTAAAAAAAAAAAGTCTATTCAAATTACTTTTCCATCCAGGATCCCACCTTACGTTTGGTCATCAGGTCTGCGCAGGCCCCTCTTGGCTGCCAGTTTTCCAGACCCTCCCTGCTTTTGATGACCTTGATAGTTTGATACTTTGTAGACTATCCCTCAATTTGGATTTGTCTGATGTTCTTCTCAGGGGCAATGGAAGGAAAACCACAGAGGCAAAGAGCCGTTCTCATTGTATCACACCGATAAAAGAAAACCTCTTCATGCACAGTAGGATCTCACAGCTTTATTAAGCATTCATGGGCAGGCAGTATCCCTCTCAGAAAGGGGAAGGGAGCTCCCTCAACGGGGTGGAAAGGGGATGCTCCCACAGAGCGGACGCAGAAGCCAGTGGGAAGATGCTCTGACCAGCTGGCATGAAGTTGCCATTTTACAAAGGGGGTTTACAAAGTGGGGTGCAGATGTACATTGCTTAGGACAGAAGGCTTGTCCACAGGACCCAAACTAGTTTTGTTTTGTTTTTTTAAATCAGTGACCTGGCAGACCATGTTGTTCTCTCAGAAAACCCCTGCAGGTCAGGTGTTTTTGTCTTCTGGAAAAGTCCTTCTCGGAATGGGGTCTTCTTTGGCAACGCCCAGTGCAGTGACCATTTTATTTTACTTAATAATATCAAGAGATCTTACTATCAACATGACATCATAGTTGATACTGACCTTAAGCACCTGGCTGAGGTACCCTTTGACCTCCACACTGTACTCTCTGGAAAGAAGTCACCATGTGCAGCTCACCCTTAAGGAGTGGGAAATCAAGCTCCCGCTCAGAGTATCTAAATAAATTATTTGGAATTCTGAAGAAATGGGTCTCATTGCCCCCATTTATTTATTTAGACAATCACTTATTTGTACCAGTGTGTGGATTCACGGATATTTACTTTATACTTTGGACTATAATCCAAACACTAATTTATTTTCTTGCCATTGCATTTTTTAGAATCAGTATTACCGAGGTATAATTTACACACGATAAACTGCCTCCTTTCAAGTGCGTAGCTGGATGAGCTTTAACAAACAACGGATTTGGGGTACCCCCAGCCCCAGCCCGGGCCCCACTGCAGGAGCCACCAGTGTCCATGGACCGGAACTGAATTCCTCACCCAGCGACTGGGGGATGACGTCAACTTCCCATTTCAGATTGAGAGAAGTTCCGAGTTCCCCACCGGGGATAAATAGAGTCGCTAAGGGGCAAAAACACACGGACATCAGCAGTTACTAATCTCTGCAGTCAGCAGCTCAGGAACTTTGCTAACGATGCAGGGGAGGGGTTTGAGCCACCAAGGTCCGGCCCAGGGTGGGCAGGTGCCCCCTCGCATTCCCTGCTCTGCGCCCCCTGCCACACACCTCTTTACGCAGGAGGGGCGGGCGCCCAGCGGCCCCGGGGAGTTAGGCGAGGCCCACGGGGTTAGGCCGCGCTGTCTGGGGCCCGGGCCCGGTGTCCGGGGGCGGGCAAGCGGCGCTGGGGGGCGGTCCGATCCGGGGGGCGGGCGGGGGCCGAACTCTTGGCCGCCGTCCAGGGGGCGGTGCCGAGGCGCGAACGGTCCCGGTCCCTCCCAGGCGGGAGCAGAACAGGCGGTGTCCCGGCGGCCGCGGAGCTATGGACGGCAGCGGGCCCTTCGGCTGCCCCATTTGCCTGGAGCCGCTCCGGGAGCCGGTGACCCTGCCCTGCGGCCACAACTTCTGCCTCGCCTGCCTGGGCGCGCTCTGGCCGCACCGCGGCGCTGCTGGCGCCGGCGGGCCGGGAGGCGCGGCACGCTGCCCCCTTTGCCAGGAGCCCTTCCCCGACGGCCTGCAGCTCCGCAAGAACCACACGCTGTCCGAGCTACTGCAGCTCCGCCAGGGCTCGGGCCCCGGGCCCGGCCCCAGCCCGGCCCCCAGCCCGGCTCCGACTCCGGAGCCCCCGGCGTCCAGCGTGCGGCCCAGCGCTCCGGAGCCGTCGGCTCCATGCGCCCCCGAGCCATGGCCAACGGCAGAAGAGCCGGTGCGCTGCGACGCGTGCCCCGAAGGCGCCGCCCTGCCCGCCGCGGTCTCCTGCCTCTCCTGCCTCGCCTCCTTCTGCGCCGCTCACCTGGTCCCGCACGAGCGTAGCCCCGCGCTGCGCGGACACCGCCTGGTGCCGCCGCTGCGCCGGCTGGAGGAGAGCCTGTGCCCGCGCCACCTGCGGCCGCTCGAGCACTACTGCCGCACGGAGCGCATGTGCCTATGCGAGGCCTGCGCCGCCGCCCAGGAGCACCGCGGCCACGAACTGGTGCCGCTGGAGCAGGAGCGCGCGCTCCAGGAGGTGGGCGCGGGCACCTCGGGCCCGCAGGGAGTGGGGGGTGGCGGCACGCGAGCTGACCCGGGGGCCTTGGACACCCCCACCCTCTCCTTCCCAGCTCGGAAAGGATCGTTGCCTTGAAGTTGCAATCCTCTCGCGGAGGTGGAGATGGGAATGGGGGAGGGAGAACGCGAAGGGTGGGCAAGGGACCTGAGCCAGGGCCGACGGGGGTCTGAGCCAGGGAGGGGCTGGGTCAGGCCCGTGGGGGTCCAGGTAGGCTGGTGCTGGCAGCGCAACCGATGAATCGGGCAGCACGCCGGTTCCAGCTCAGATTTGCCCTGGGCTGAGGCAGGGGGTTGGATGGGTGTGGTGGAGACAGGAGCGTGGTTGACCACGCAGCTCTGCTCTGTCCAGCCATTGGGAGGGCCTGTGGGGAGAGCATGTGCACAGCCCTGTCCTCTCCTGCCCACCCCCAGTTTCCTTTGGCCTCCAGCCTGCTCTTGGTGCCTCTGGCCTTGGGATTTTCCAGTCTCTCCTGCCTGGAGCAGTGACTCATAAGACCCAGGGGGTTTACGCGGAATCCCCTGTTTTCAGGCCTGGATTCGGGATGCAGACCTTTGGGGACAGTG
Source organism: Bradypus variegatus (assembly GCA_004027775.1). Taxonomy (NCBI): domain Eukaryota; kingdom Metazoa; phylum Chordata; class Mammalia; order Pilosa; family Bradypodidae; genus Bradypus; species Bradypus variegatus. The sequence continues at coordinate 10,672 of PVKY010000401.1, read as the reverse complement.
AGCCCCAGGACAGCGGCATGCCCTCATGCAGTCGCCCCTCGCACACTCTCATCCTCTGCCCCTAACCCCTGCTGGAGGAGGTTCTCAAATGAATTTCAGCAACATGGGGGCCCACAGACAGCCCTGGACTTACCCCATGTCAGACAGGGGAGGCAGATGACCCACGCCAGCCCGCAGCTCCATGGGCATCTGGGAATGGCACCAGCCTGGGCCCAAGGAACCTCTTGCATAGACAGGACATCACAATCACTCCCAGTCCCTCCCGGGCACAGATACCACTCCAGGACCCCCATCCTCTCTCCTGGTCGGGCCTGGGCCCGGGTGCTGGTCTCTGGCCTCTGCCAGACCCCGTGCTCACAGAGGGTGTCCCCACAGGCTGAGCAGCCCCAGGTCCTGAGTGCGGCAGAGGACCGCATGGACGAGCTAGGTGCCGGCATTGCCCAGTCCCGGCGCACCGTGACCCTCATCAAGGTCAGAACCACCTCCTGCCCTGGCTCCACTGAACAGGGGCGTCTCACCTGCCCCAGCACAGATCCAGGGTGGGGTTGGCCGGTCCCTGTGTGCCCCCAGAGGAGTGGGCAAGGTGGGGAGGATGGAGCCGAAGCCGAGCTCTGTTCTTCACCCTCATGCCTGCCCCCAATGCTGTCCTGTGCAGAGTGCGGCCGTGGCAGAGCGGGAGAGGGTGAGCCGGCTGTTTGCTGAGGCTGTAGCCACCCTGCAGGGCTTCCAGGCAGAGGTGCTAGGCTTCATTGAGGAGGGGGAGGCCGCCATGCTGGCCTGCTCCCAGGGTGACCTGCGGCGGCAGGAGGAGCAGCGTGGCAGGCTTAGCCGGGCCCGCCACAACCTCAGCCAGGTCCCTGAAGCGGACTCAGTGAGCTTCCTGCAGGTGAAGGGGCTGGCGGGGGGGAAAGGGGGAGGCAGAGGGAGGAAGGGGCAGTGGGCACGGAGATGCCTCGCAAAGGCTTCCCACCACCACCACCATCTGACCTTGGCGGGCTGGGCAGCCTCCTGGCAGGGCTGTGCCGCGCCAGCCGGGCAGAGCTGGAACCAGCAGAGCCTTAACTGGCATTTGTCTGGCACAGGAGCTCCTGGCCCTACGGCTGGTGCTGGAGGAGGGGTGCGGCCCTGGGCCCAGCCCCCCGAGGGAACTCAGCTTCACCAAGTCATCCCAAGCTGTCCGGGCAGTGAGAGATGTGCTGGCAGCGGCCTGCACCAGCCAGTGGGAGCAGTTGCAGGGGCTGGGCAGTGACGAGGAGAGCCTGCAGAAGCTGGGCTCAGAAGGTGGGTGCTCTCCCCACCCAGCTGACTCACCCTCTCCCCGTCTCCCTGGGCACCCCCAGGCCTGGTGCCCATCTAGCAGTGGAGGATGGAAACTGTGTGCCTGGCTCAGGGCAGGGCCCAAATCCTGCCAGTGCCTGGAGCCACCACCCTGTGGTGACAAGTGACAAGTCACTGTGGCCACAGAGGGGTCTTTCCCTTGTCCATCCCCCAGCTTTGGAGGGGGCTGAGGCCCAGGGGGAAAGTAGAACAAAGCTCAAACCTATGGACTAGGCACGCATGGGGACACTGGGCACCATATTCTGCCATGTGCCTATCCCCAGGTGGCTCAGGACTGGGAGAGGAAGGGTCAGGAGAGGGAACTGGGGTCTCTGGTTCAGAGTTGGCCTACCTTGCCTGGCAGCCCAGAGCAGTTCCTCCAGGTGCAACATCCTGGCCAGTCTGTAGAGACCTGTCCCACTGTCTCCCCTGCAGCTGACGCCGAGTCCCAGGACCCTGACAGCACGAGCCACCTGGAAAGTGACGCTCCCAGGGACTACTTCCTCAAGTGTAAGTGGGCACCTGGGCCCTCAGCTCACACCGGGGCCCCCAAGGCTGCCGGGCAGGGCCCTGGCTCCCTGGGGCTTATGTTCCCCTCAGTCCTTGGGGAGAATGAGGTCAGCTCATGGGGTGGTCCCCAGCAAACAAGAGGAAGGGCCTGTGTTTGGGGGAGACAGGTCCCTAGCGGGGGGCCGTCCCACCTGAGCCCTGTGTCTCTCTCCTGCCCATCGGATCAGTTGCCTACATCGTGGACCTGGATAGCGACACGGCAGACAAATTCCTGCAGCTGTTCGGAACCAAAGGTGTCAAGCGGGTGCTGTCTCCCATCAATTACCCCGAGTCGCCCACCCGCTTCACCCACTGTGAGCAGGTGCTGGGCGAGGGCGCCCTGGACCGGGGCACCTACTACTGGGAGGTGGAGATCATTGAGGGCTGGGTCAGCATGGGGGTCATGGCCGAAGACTTCTCCCCACAAGAGCCCTATGACCGGGGCCGGCTCGGCCGCAACGCCCAGTCTTGCTGCCTGCAGTGGAATGGACGCAGCTTCTCTATCTGGTTCCATGGGCAGGAGATGCCCTTGCCCCACCCCTTCTCGCCCACGGTGGGCATCTGCCTGGAATATGCCGACCGGGCGCTGGCCTTCTATGCCGTGCGGGATGGCAAGATGAACCTGCTGCGGAGGCTGAAGGCCTCCCGGCCCCGCCGGAGCGGCCCCCCGCCATCCCCCAGTGACTCCTTCCAGAGCCGCCTGGATAGCCACTTTGCAGGGCTCTTCGCCCACAGGCTCAAGCCGGCCTTCTTTTTGGAGAGTGTGGACGCCCACCTGCAGATCGGGCCCCTCAAGAAGTCCTGCATATCCGTGCTCAAGAGGCGGTGATGCTGGCTGCCTGGGGCCACCTCCTGCTGCTGTCTCGGCGCCCCGCCAAGCTTGCTGCTCTGAGCCCCCCATGTTGTCCTGGGGAAGGCACCAGCCTTAGAGTCACACCCCCACACCCCTACACCCCCAGCCTTCCCCTCAAGAGGCCCCCAGCCCCTGTCCACTTCTGGTCCTTGTTTCTGGGAGAGAGAGCCCCAGCTGGAACAGATCTGGGCTACCCCAACCCCTCCTCCGTCAGGCTCCCAGAACATTGCCTGGCACCCCTGGCACATTGCGGGTGCTCAATAAACATTTGTCGAATGACTCCCTTTTCCATCCTTCTCTCTCTCCACCCACCAAGAATTCCTAGCACTCGGCATGTTTCAGGAGCTCATCTTATAAGGGCGGGCAGGAGAGGGGAAAGGGCCCCTGGTCCCAGGTTCCCTGTTGGGAGGGAGAGCCCCAGGCCAGAAGGATGGAGCTTGGAAGTGCTCACCCCCTGAGGTGGCTTCTCCCGCAGGGATGCAGCCCCCCAGTCTTCCTGGCTGCCCAAGTGTTTGCTTTGGATGGCTCAGGTTCCCACCAGCTATTTTCATCCTCGATGCCACAGCCTAGTTCTAGACCTGCCTTTTGGGGTTGGTACGCGAGAGGAAGGACTTATGTCACACCCTCAAGGGCAGGGTGGGTGCCTGGGAGTGGGCAAGAAGGTTTGAGACCCGGAGCCCTGCTTCTTTCTCTGACTTTCTAACACGCACTTTTTCAGTCCTGGAGGGATGTGGCTGAGGGTTACAGCTGGGATTGAGAGTACCTACAACAAAGAGACTTATGTCCTCCTCTGGAGTGTGTGGCTCACCTCTCGACGCCCCAGCCATGGGGCTGGAACACGGTGCCCCATCTCCAGTGCTCCATCTCCATGTGTGGGGGTGTGCTGAGACCTGTGCCCCAGAAGAGGCTGTGCTTCCCCGGGGACAGGCTTAGTGCTGTCTGCTGCCCCAGAACCCCCGTCCTCCAGCCTGGAGTGCCAAGTTCTACTGTCAGGGGGAAGGCTTGTTTCCTGAGCCCACAGAGCAAGTGTTTCCCGGCAAGACCTCCTCCCTCCAAATTACTGGCTTCTCAGAGGTCCAGGTACACCCTAGGAGGGGCTGTGTCCTGCAGGGGCAGAGCAGACAGAGAGACCTCTCAGCCGCCAGCGCAAGGTCGGGTGGGACAACAGGCGAGTTACACAGCCAGACAGCAAGGCCATACAAGTCCTGCCCGGGCAGCTAAAAATAGCCCTTCCTACAGAGCCATGCTTTTGCCCCAGCAGCCAGGATGTTGTTTTCCTGGGTGGGGCTCCTTGCTCCTCTGTGCTTTGTGTTCTCAGCATGGTTCACCCGGCAGCCGCAGCTGTAGGTTCCAGCCATAGGTTCCCAGCTTGCGCTGCACAGGGGGCAAGCTAGGGAGGCTGCTCTGGAGGCTGTGACAGCCTGGGCCGGTGGGGGCCTTCCCTCAGCCCCTCCTCACCTGCTGCGAGCCTCCCACCCCCCGGGCTTTCCTGCCCCGTGAGTCTCCTCCCGCCCCTCCCCCACCCCACCCCCCACCCCCTGCTGGAGAACCCTCTGGTTCCTGATCTGCAGGAAGCCCTGGCATGTCCTGGAATGTGAGCTAGACAGGTCCCTGCATGGAACTGGGGCTTCCGTGTAGGAATTCAGGCCTGGCTGCTCAATTCTGATGTCCTAGCAAAGAGATTTCCAACTTCCGAGGACTTTCACTGAAGCCTGTGAAATGAGCATCTCAGTCCCAGCTTTATGGCTGGGGAGATGGGCTGGGGGGGTGGGGGGCAGGGGGAGCTCACCCAGGGATACTGCCAGGTGCTGGGCCGGCCCCAGCCACAAATTGCTGACACCCAAGTCTGGAGCTTCTGCTACCCAGCACTTCCTGTGATTCTAGGATAATGCCAGAACTAGAGAGAGGTGGGATTGTGTGTGTGCCTATGTGTTTGTGTGTCTATCTGTGTATGTATGTCTGAGTGTCCGTGTCTGTGTGTGTCTGTGTTTATGTCTGTGCATGTGAGCATGTGTCTGCGTGCCCATGTGTGTTTGCATGTGTGCCTAGGTGTACATGTCCGCCTGTGTATATCTGTGCGTCTGGTGTCTGTCTACCTGTGTGTGTGTGATTGTGTGTGCACCCAGCTCAGTGTTTTTCAAACAATGGTCTGAGAAGACCTAGAGTTCTATGCAGGGGTGCTGAGAGGGGTGGATAAAAGGGGGGCCTGCCCCTCCCTGCCCCTGCCAGTGCTCTAATGAGAGCAGATTTTATCTGTTTTATTCAAGATTGTTTGGGGAAAAAAAGAAACTATCAAAAAGAAACAAGTTAGAAAGCCACTGATGAAGTCTGTACCTTCTGCTACCACCATTTTATAGGTGAAAAAACTGAGGCCCTGAGATTACCCAGTCCAGAGCACTTTGTTAGCCCATGGCTTAGGTACGTCCTCTGCTCAGAAATGTATAAACACACACACATTCACACTTACACAGAGACACATACTCACACTTCACATACACTGGCTTCCCGCTGCTGCGGCCCGCACAAGAGCTGCCCCGGGCTGGGCCCCAGTTCCCACAGCCACTGGAGCCCTTGGCAGAGTCCAGAGCAGCCCGGAGCCGCAGGCCCCGCCAGCAAAGACAATGGCTGTGGGTGTGAAGGGCCTTTCCAGACCAATGCTGGAGCTGAATCTGGCTCCTTGGGCGAGGCGAGCAGCCAACCTCCACTTGGGCTTTGTGACTGTGGGAAAATGAGCCCCGGAGTTCCAAACAACCTTCGAGAAATGGACCTCAGCCTCCCCCCTGGGCAGCTGCAGACCGTGGGGTCAGCACCCCTCGCTGCTCCCTCCCGCGGCTCCCTTCCCCACCCTGCCCGGGGCTGCCAGGAGGGCCAGGGTGGAGGGGGCTGGGGAGACAGGCAGACTCAGTCCTCTTCCCTCCCTTCTCACCAGCCTCCTCCTTCCCCTCCCAAGGCCCGGGGGTCCCTCCTGGCTTCCTTGGCTTCCCCTGCTCCCAGGCGGCTTAGCGGGCCGCCTGGCCAGGAAGGTGGGCTGAACTGGGAGGGGCTGTGATTCCTCTAAATCTCTGTAGGGCTTGAGCTATTTTTTGCCCCAGGGAGGAAAACAGCATTTAGCTGTAGGCTCTGTGTCCCATCCAGCCCCACGCCCAACACACACATTCATATTTGAGGCCAGTGAACAAAATCCGAAAGGAGGCCATTTGCTTTCAGTTCAGTCACACCCCCAGGAAATGCTTAAGATTGGAGGGAGGCCCTGGGTGGTCCTCATGGGCCTCAAGCGGGGTGAAGACCCTCAAAGTCCTTCCCAAGCTCCCACAGAGAAGGGGCAGGGGCAGGGAATTGCACCCTTCTGTTCCCTCCCCCCCAGGCTCACTTGGAGGCTTATGGAATCAAGTCCCAGGGCCGGCAGAAAATATTCTTTGATGTCTTGTGTCCTTCATCTTTAAATGACATTCAAATGTTGCATTTTACTCCACAATATCTCCAATTTTGCTGTGATATAAAAAACAATGCTTTTATTTGTCATAGCATAAGAGAGTGGTTTTGTGGATGAGCTCTGGAATCAGAAAGCCTTGGCTAAAAATTCCACTCCAGCCATTTCCTAACTGTATGCCTTTGGGCAAATGACTTAGCCTCTCTGTGCCTCAGGTTTCCTCATTGGTAAAATAAGGGAGAAGAGTAGAACTGCACAGCATTGTTTTGAGATTAAACAAAATAATGTAAGCAAAGGTGCTCTGCACAGTTGCTGTCCCAGAGTGAGCTTTCAATACATGTTATTGTTGTATTATTATTCCTCTTAAAAATCAAGTCAAAATGACACTCTTGGAAGATGTGCCATTCCTGGGGTGGGGGTGGGGGGCGGTCCCTGGATCTGTTTTTCAGGAGCTAAGGCTAGCCCAGGCCTTGGTTTGCCAAGACACTAATTTTGCCTCACCCATTAAGACTGGAAACTTTTAGTCATTCACTCAAAAACATTTACAAAGAACCAGGCATTCTGCTTGGTGCTAGGGATGCAGCAGGGGTGGGGGTGGTGGGAGGGAGACCCAGGGCCCCCCGCCTGCCTGGACATCCCACCAACAGCCATAGGGTAACCCTAGCTCTGACAGTTCCAGAAAGAAAAGGAAAGGGCGGGGCCAGCAGGGGCAGGTGGGGGAGGAGCATTCCCCAGGGAGGAGGGGTCAGCTGAGGCCAAAGGATAAGGACAAAGGAGGGGGCATATGGGGAAGTAGGTCAATGGGATTCTGGACTTTTCCTAGGAGACATGGGAAGCCAGGGCACGTCTTCACATGGGAAAACGAACAGATTTGAAGTTTTAAAAGCCACCCTACTATTTAGGTGGGAATTGGGTTTAAAGGGGCAAAAAGAGGATGAGAGGAACAGACACCCCATCTTGATCATCTTCCCAGAGAAAGGGAGAGGGTCCCGCTACCCCTACCCCAACTCTGGGAAGGAGGACCCAGAAATAGCAGAGACGGGGTGGACTCATAAGATCCGCTGCAGTCCGTCCTCTCCCCAGCTCTCTCTGCCACCGAGAGGTCCCCCAGCAGGGAGCTCCTTGGGGCTGGGCTGGGCTGGGGGCAAGGTGACCCCTGTCTCTTTCTGGGTTTCTGCAGGTTTGGAGGCGCAGAGGTGGGTGTGGAGAGCAGGAGTTTGTATAAACACCCCGGCAGCAGGAATGGTCCAGGACAGGCCTTGCAGGCTGTGTCTGGGGAAACTGAACTTGAAGGAGCCAGGACTTCTGGGTTAGGAGTCTCGAGGTGGGGCCCGTCTCCATAGCAACCAGAAACAGCCCCAGCTGTGTCCTCCTGAAAGAAAAGCAAGGAACTAGTGTGACTTGAAATATACTCAGCCAAAAAAGACCCGCCCTGAAATAGCTCATTTCTGCGTCCCCACTGCCGCCCAGGGCAGCTGCCACCACAGCAGCCAATGGCAGAAAGCTGAGGGTTTCCCAGAGTTTTCCTTCCCTCACTGGCTTATTCGAAAGATGACAATTGGCTGAAGATAAGAGCTGTCAGAGTGAAAAAATTTGATGTATCAGGCATGAATTTGTTCCATGACACTTAAGCACAAGAAACATCATTTTGGGAATTTTCCTTAAATCAAATAAAATCTGTTTATGAACCTCCCTGTGTTAAGAGGGTAAGAAATTCAACCTTGGGCTTGTTTGGGGGATCCCCCTCCATTAAACAATAATCCAGGATTTACATGGTCCCTGGAGGAGAGGGAGGACTTTCCCCCCACCTTCCATCCACCAGGACCGTGGCCAAGATGCTCATTGTCTGAGCCCAAGTGGCCACAGCTTGGGTTTGGGGATTGTACCAAACCATTGTTGCTCAGCTCCAAACCCACTCTTCAAACTTTGCCTTGGGAGGCTGCGGCCAGGACTCTGCAAACACAGCTTCTCCTTTGCTGGCTGGTCCCTGCCAGGCTCCAGCTTTGGGGGCCGCCTAGAGGGGGCTACGTGGCTGTAGGAGGACAGTGCATTGGCCATTCCCCTCTGCAGGCTGTTCCCGTGAGCATCACCCAGCGATGCTCGGCTTCTTCACCTGGGCAGTGGCAGTTCCTCCCCTGAGCAGCAGCTGACCCAGTTTGCAGTTTTCCCAGGCCTTGCCGCACCAGCTACCTTAGAGCCCCAACTTCAGAGACACCAGTTCCCCCCACCCTCTGCACCTGCCACCTCCTCACAGGGTGGGGTTTCAATTCTGTGGGGCTCCTCTTGCAAGCTCCTGTTTTAGAACTTCCAAGTTATCCTTCTGTTCCCCCACTCCTAAGGGTGGTGGCAGCTTTTTGTAGCTGCTTCCTCTATATGCCTTAGAATCCCTTTTTTTTTCACCTTTCCAATGACCTAATTACCTGACTTGATAGTGACATGCTGCATTAGTTCCCTAGAGCAACTGTAACAAATCACCACAAGCTTGTTGGCTTAAATAAACAGAAATTCATTCTGTCAGAGTTCTGGGGACCAGAATTCCAAAATTAAGGAGTCAGCCAGGCCACGCCTCCCTCGGAAGCTTCTAGGGAAGAATCCATCCTTCCTTGCCACTTCCTATCTTCTGGTATTTCTTGGCTTTGTTAAAAGAAATAAAACAAAATAGTTACCACGGCTAGGAGATTTAAAAGAAAGTTTGGACAGTACTCTTATGCAGATCTCAGCCAGTTATTACAAATCGCCAAGGGACACAAATCCTCAAGCAACAATGTTCCCCAAATCCCTAAGAACATCCAGACACCATAAACAAACCACAAGATCAAGAACTCATGTCTAACCTAAGCATGCCAAATACTCACCACCCACAAACAATTTGCCTATTCTTCTTTTCCTTTAAAAACCCTTGCCTGGAGGTGAATTCACTGTCCTCCTCCCTGCGTGAGACCTAACACCAGGGGGTGTAAATCTCCCTGGCAACCCAGGATATGACTCCCAAGGATGAATCTGGACCCAACATCGTGGGACTGAGAACACCTTCTTGACCAAAAGGAAGATGTGAAACGAAACGGAATAAAGGTTCAGTGGCTGAGAGATTCCAGATGGGGTTGAGAGGTCACTCTGGTGAGCACTCTTACTATATAGATAACCCTTTTTAGATTTGAATGTATTGGAATAGCTGAAACTATCAAACTCCTACCCAATAGCCTTGACTCTTGAAGACGATTGTATAACAATGTAAATTATAAGGGGCGACAATGTGATTGTGAAAACCTTATAGATCGCACTCCCTTTATCCAGTATATGGATGGATGAGTAGAAAATGGGAACAAAAACTAAATGAAAAAGGAAAATGTTCAAAAAATAGATTGGGGTGATGAATGCGTAACTATATGATGATACTGTGAACAACTGATTGCCTGAAAATGCCAAGAAGGGATGATTGGGTTGCTCTCTGAAGCTGGGCTCCCTGAATTGCAATTCTAAGAACCCGAATAAATGCCTTTGTTGTTCTGCAGCTTAGTTTGTTGTTTCTTGGTTGACAGCTTGGAGACACCTCACTCCAATATCTGCCTCCCTTGTCAGGTAGATTCTCCTCCTGCATCTTTTCTCCTTATAAAGGGACCACTCATGTTGAATTAGGCCCACCCTAATCCAGTGGGACCTGATTTCAACTTGATCGCATCTACAAAGACCCTGTTTCCAAATTAGGTCACAGTCCTAAGTCCTGGGGGTCAGGACCTGAACCTACCTTTTGTGGGGGACACAGACCAACCCCAACACCTGCCTAACTCTATACCTAGCTCACTCTTTATATTAAAAGCCCTCTGTTCCAACAGCTGGCCTGGTTTCTGCCACACCAAGGTATTGAGAATTCCCTGAATCATGCTGGTATAACCCTTTATGATGCTTGTTTAGGAACCATAAATATGGGACCATTTTAGCTCCAGGAGTTGGGTGGATGCAGGCCCCAGTATGGGATGGGGGTAGGTCCTGTTCTCAGCTCCAGCACCCCCCTTTGCTCCTCCCTCCATTGTACCCAGTTCCTCCCCCAAACCTGTCTCCCCTCCCCGCCCCCGTCCTCCTGGACTGGAGTCTTCGAACTGCAGGTTTCAAAATCAATTTAGTGAGTGGCAATCAGCAATTTGAAAAAATGACAAAATATGATGGGATATATTAGAGTATACCACACTGTTAAATAAAAATGATCCCAAACATGATCTGGGATGAATCTGTTTATTTGATTTTTTGGTCTGATGTAATTCAGTCTCCTTCTGGGAAGCAATTAGCATTCACGACAAAATGCTTCCACATCTTGCAGATACTTTCAATGGGATTAGGATCTGTTCTGGGAAGCTGGTTACCCACCCACCCAGCTGGTGTGAGCTGGAAGCCCAGTGACCTCTGGCCTAACCATGGCTTGCTGACAGTTCTTTTTTTCTTTAAAATGTTCCTTCCAAGACTGAATCTTTGGACTGGCCCACCAAAGGCCTTTTCCTTTGCATGCAAGATTGCAATAAAACTTTCCC
>PVKY010000400.1:0-51164 GCA_004027775.1 Bradypus variegatus | reverse complement strand
CCCCCCACCCTGACTAGCTGGTACCGCGGTGGTTCTGCCACTGGCCTCGCTGGGACTGATCACGTCCCTGCGCTAACCCGGGCTCTCGGCTCGGTGTCACGCGAAACTAGCATAACCCCACTGAAACCGAACCTCAGATTATGATCCTCCCCGACTCCAGTTACCAGCTGCGCGATCTCGAGCTATTCATTTGACCTAAGCCTCAGTTTCTCCGTTTGCAAAATGGAAAGAATGACTCCCACCTCTCCAGGGATAAAAATAATGCATGTGTGAGTACGCGAGTGCTTCGTGACCCGCAGATTTCTGCAAACTGTGCAGGCCCCGCATTATCATTGCTGCGGACCCTACAGCGCCGCTGGAGCAATGTCCTCCTCTATGCTACCCCCTCCGTATCCAAGACTTCTGGTGCTGCCGCTGGAGAGCTCGCCTCCCGGCTTCCACTGCTGGGACCATGTGCAGGGGGCTTTGATCTGCTGTGTAGCCTAAGCGGCTTCTTTAGCTTCTTAACCGATGTCCAAGCCCCAGCCCTCGGGGCTTTGCTCTGGAATCTAGATGCGCGTCGGTCGACACCGACAGGACAGTTCGAAACCCAACTCCCCTTTCATTTTTTTCCCCGATAAAACGATGTATCTTGTGCGCATTTTTCTCAAAACGGTTCAGGGCCTCTGTACCATTCTCAAAGGGCTGGGTGCCTGAGAGGGTCACCTTCAGCCGCTGGGGATGGGGGTAGGAGGTGGGGAAAGAAAGAGAAACAGAGACAAATGAAAGGCGATCCTGTCACAGGAATCTATCTAGCTCTTAAAAAGAGCAAGGAAGTAGTAAATATGGACATTATGTATCCTAGAAAATATCCTGGACGTTAAGTGAAAATTGCAAAGGACACTTGGGTTCCTGTTTGCGTAAAAATATAAATGGAGGGGGGTGTCCTAGGTGTCAGGATTTTTTATGCACGAAAGGTCTCTCGGCGGAGACCCAAGACGGCACATGCAGTTTGCTTCGGTGTAGGATAACTGGGCAGCAGAAGTCGGGAGACTTTCTGACTGTACAAAACGTGTATGTTTGTTTACCATGTGCTTGTATTGAGTTTTCAATAAAAAAGAAGAAACTGCAGGAAATAAATAAAAACAAACGAACAAACAAAACAATGATTTGGGGATGCTGAAGTTTGGAGGAACCAAATCAGTGAGGGAGAGCCAGGGCCGGAGACCGAGAGACCCCCAGCTGCGGTGTTGAGGGACTGGGGCGGGGGGTTGGTTGTCAGTGCTGGGGCGCTCTCGATTCCTGGAGCACGGGAGTCCGGAAAGCAAGGGCAAGGCTCAGCGGGAGCAAGCGTAGCGGTCTCGCAGCATTACGTCTCCCCTCTTTCCCTGCCAGATGACACCGCGGCTGAATTTGGCCCCAGGACCGCTGAGGAGAGCGTGCCAACACCAGGGGTGCTCAGGGACCTGGCCAGCAGGGAAGGGGACCGAGCACTGGGTGGAGGCTCAGGACGTGGGGGTGAATGAGTCCAGCCACCATTTTCTTATCTGTAGGATAAACTAACACCTGCCGCGCCTCTTCGGGAGGAGGTGGGAGAAGGCGGGGAAAATATGGTCGCATGGCCCCTGGCCCGCAGCGGAGCTGAGCTCGGGCGGGTCCCTCAAAGGCTGGAAATTTAGCCTCCTATCCCCACCCCAGCAGGCACCGGCGCGGCGGCCCTCACCCTCCTGCATCCACTGCACCCAGACCCCAGAGCTGGCGACTACGCGCCACGTGCGCCGGGGATGGCTCCAGAGCTCCGGAACCCCGAGGTTCTACACAGAGATTGTGCCAGCGATTATTCAGGGAGCTGGGGGGAGGTCCCCAAGCCTTCAGCAGAATCTACAAAGGTCGGGTGGCCAAGAAATGTTTTTCGCCACGGGCTTCTGCCGCCAAAGCAGAATTTAACTGTATAGTTCAACTAAAAAGCCAAACACTTTTATTTCCGTTTTGAGATGCTTCATAGAATTAGGATCTAATTGTCCCAAATTAGAAAAATCTGCATTATTAATCACGTAAAGGGTATTTGTTGAATATCTGACTGATCTTTCTGAGCCTCAGTTTCTTCCATCCCTGAATTGGAAGCTTGCCGAAGTCGGAGGGCCGTTGGAGCATCGAGTAACGCAATATTTTTCCAAGCGCTTTGGAAACAGTAAAGCGCTTCTCGAGGGACATTCTTTTCAGTCCTGCAGCCTTCACCCAAGAGGTCGAGTTGTCCATCTCTTTGGAGAAGGATGCGCAGCTCCTGCACCGGGGAGGAACAGTCCTTTCCCTGCTATGGAGTGGGCGGTGAATTCAGTTCCCGGGCGTCGCGTCGCTTCTCCAGCCCCTTCCCGCGGGCCGCGGTGCCCAACGCGGGCTGCGCGCGCTTCCCCGCAGACGCCCGCACTGTGCCCTGCACCCGCGCGGGCCCGGGCTGGGGCTCCTCTCAGCCCAGGCTCCTCGCGGTTCTCCCCTCCAGCTGTCCGCCCCGGGGTCCGTCTGGTTCGCCCCGCGCCCCGTCATGTTCTCCCAGGCCTGACTCCCACACCCCTTGCTGGGCCGCTGGCCGGGAGTCGTCAGATGAGGGAACCAAAGCGAGCGACGTGCCTGCCCAAGCACGCCTGCGAATTCGGGGCAGAACCGGGACCAGAGCCCACTTCCCAGGGCTTTTTTGACTGGGCCGGTCCGGTCCGGATTCAGAGAACTCCAGGAGAGGGAAATAAGAAAGAAGTGCCCAGGCGCCCCTTGGGGACCGAGGAGCTCCCGGGCATCAGACTGCTCATGTCTCTTGGGCCGCCCCTGGCCTCTGGCGAAGGTGACAGGAAGGAACCTCTGGAATTGCAGTGATTCTCCTAAGGACAAAACCGAAGGATGGGTGCCAAGCACATCTTGGGATGCTTAGAAGGTGGACTATTGCAGGGCACCTGGATGCAGGCTGACAGCCCCTCCTCCCCGGGACATGATGCAAGGGGAGGGTGGAGAGTAGGCCTGCAGTGAGAGGTGGGGCCGTGGGAGGGAGGGCTTAGAGGGTCAAGAATTATAGAAGCTCTTTGATTGTCTCCCTGAGTCTGCTTTTCATGAAGCTCCACCAAGAACCAGAACAGGGCAGTAGCTCCTCGGCTGTGGGACTCTGGCTAGCTGGCCCTCCCAGGACTGATGGCAGCTGAGGGAGAGTCAAGCCAGGGTGGTGGGGGAGAAGCCCCCACAGAAGCTGTGAGCACTGCCCTCCGGGCTGCAGCGTCCTCCTGTGGCAGGAGGCAACATTCCGTCTGTGTCAAAGATATAGAGCTGCTTTGAGCAGGGTCAGGAACTGGTTCCAGCCTCAAACACTCCTCACCCCATGGGCTGGTGGTGAGAGGATTGCCCACCCAGCCCTTTATGCAGGTTCCAGGGTGGTATATAATGAAAGCTCCGGGAAGGTCAGGGCCATGTCTGTCCTGTTCATTGCTTTATTGGCATGTCAGACTCTTTGAAGGTGCTCCATAAACGTGAGCCTGAGTGCATCAATGATGGAAGGGTTGTGCTGTTTGCAGACGGCAGTCACAGTCAAGGCTTCAAGATTCTTACTGCAGCAGAGGGGTGACCTGTGGAACCATTTGTAGATGAGAAACAGGTTCAGACGGGCCAGCTGCAGAACTCGGGCCAGATCCTGTGTCAGATCTAGTTCTCTTTCCATCACAGCCTCCTCTGAGGTAGCAATGACAAAGCCTGTGCTTTGTCTTGGTGGGTCATTTCAAGGGAGGCAGAAACTCCTCAGTGTGACTTCCAGGGGACTCCCTACCTCCCATTTTCCCATCACATGGGCACAGGATTTGGACAAGTCATATCCCACTCTGGGCTTCAGTTTCCTCCCTGTAAAGTGAGGAGACTGGAAGCCCTAGACCTGTGCCTGCTTGTCCAAAGCTAACTGAAAATGCCTTTCCTTTCTTCCTTCATCTCTTCATTTTTCTTTCTTCCAAGACATACTGAGGAAGTGGGCTGTGGGAAAGCATTCTGTAGTCCTAGAAATGCAGGCAGGTAAGCTGGGCTGGACTTGGACCATAGTCCTGACTGTGCTAGATATGAAGCTCCCACTGTGTCCTGCCTGGTGTGCGATAGCAGATGTCCTGTGCTGCTTCTGGATGTCCTGTGCTCCTACTGGTTAAATTAGCACATGGTATCCCAGGAGCTAAATCACATTAAGTTCTAGAATTCTAGACCATAAAACCGAGACAGTTTGGGCCTTCAAGGAGCTCACATGCTCTTTGAGACTAGAGAATGAGTGGTGGATAATGCTCCAACTTCCATGTCAGGGAAACCAAAGCTGGCCCAAATCTCCCCTTACAGCAAAGACTAGGTGGGGTGGAGTGGGGTGGTCCAAGATTGAAGAGCCAACAGACTCAACAAACACATCCTAACCATGCTCCTCACTTTGTCTTTTTGACCTGCAGAATCCCCTGGGCATGGGCACAGAAATGCCATGGGGTGACAGGAAGAGTGGGTGAGCCAGGCCTGGATATCTGAGAACCGCCCTTGCCTACCTCATCCTCCTAGAATGTTGGGAATCTGCGCTCACCATGGACCTATGTTGGGAGGCTCTGGGCTCCCTTCCATCCACTGTTTTGGAGTTGGGGAGCTGCCCCTGTTCAGTCCCCACTTCACAGGGTCCCCAGCACACCCCCAAGTCTCAGCTTTAGGCCACCTGCCAGCTGATGGAGTATCTTTAAGAAATTGATTTTTGCAAGTCCCTAAAGTATTTCCTCGGCAGTAAATCTCCTGCCACCTGGGCTCTCTGCTCCATGAATGATTTAGCACCTTGGAGGGACTGGAATAGTCTTGCGCACTCCGAAGCCTGAAGCTGTGACATCACCATCTCCACTGGTGATGGATAGTCTCTTCTGCCCTAATGGGGAGGAGAGTGCACAGGGCCACCTGGGAGGGGTCGGGCCATGGAAGTAAGTACCCATCTGGCTCCACAGACTCTGGTTTGGAGGTCTTACTGATGGACCTGCCAGCTAATTGCCCTCGGAGGTACCCAGAGAAAGGGACCGAGTCCTTCTCTCAGTCCCCAGCCTCTGAGCAAGATTTGCTTCTTCAATGCTTAAAGGCTCCAGAGAAGGGGATTATACCAAGTGCCATCTTCCTCTGCCCTGGTTTTACAACACACACACACACACACGAATGACAATTTTCTCAAGGACCCTCTAGGAAGTTCATTATGTCCCACCTAAATCTTTCCTGCTACCAATGGAGGTCATTTTTCTCTGAATCCATCTGGAACCGACAGAGAACAGCTGTTCATTATGGCCATATGCTGACCCTCCATGCATACATGGTGAGTGACAGCATAGTCTTGGTCCCTCCTGCTCACTCTGCCTCCCTTCCCCCCAGCCCCAGTCATCTTTCCTCTAGGCCTAAATGACCCCGGTTCCCTTAGTTCTGTGAGAACTGCCAGCCTGTGTGGGGAGTGGCTGGGGCTTTGTCAATTAGCCGCCATGGGTTACTGACTTTTTCAAGACAGAGGGTAGAAGGCAGAGAGGGTGGCCCAGGCGGTGGGATGTTGCCTCCACCCATTCTTGCCATCCCTGACTCCAGCAGGCCTGGGCCTACATTGGAGGAGGTGAAACTTGCAGTACATTTCCTGCTTCAAAATATCTTCCTCACTTGGCCTTCAGAGACAGCCATTAGTTAAAGAGTTTTCTCTAATAGTGGTACTGGGCTGTGTAGCATGTAATCCACCAGAACTATACGTATGTTGGCAGAGAGAATGATCTAACGAGGTGGCACATAAAATGAGTAAGTTTTTTTTTTATTTGTTTGTTTTGGATAGTTCTGTTGAGGTATAATTTACATACAATAAAATTAATCAATTTTAAGCATATAATTCAATGAGTTTTCACAAATATATGCATCTATATATTGTAACTACCAACACAATCAAGATGCAGGACTTCCATCACCCCCCAAATTTCTCCCATGCTCCTTTGAGGTCAAATTGCCTTCCCCTACCATCCCCACTCCCATCTGCACCCCAAACCCATGCAACTACTAATCTGTAGTTTTGCCTTTTCTAAAATATCATATAAATGCAATTATACAGCATGTATCTTTTGAGTCTGACTTCTCTCACTTAAATAGGCTTATTTATTTCTTTTTTTGTGGTACATAATATAAAGTATATACCAAAATTTCCCATTATATATATACATATAAAACAAAACTTACCATTTTAACTATTTTTAAGTGTGCAATTCAGTGGCATTAATTACCTTTAAATGTTGTGCTACCATCACCACCATCCATTACCAAACTTTTTCATTGTTGAAAAACGAAACCCTGTACCCATTAAGCAATAATTCTCCATTTTGCCCTTCCCCTGACCTCTGGTAACCTCTATTCTACATTCTATCTCTATGAATTTGCCTATTCTAGATATTTGATGTAAGTGGAATAACACAATATATGTTCTATTGTGTCTGGCTTATTTCACTTAGCATGTTTTCGAGGTTTATCCATGTTGTTGCATGTGTATTAATCAGGGGTCTCCAGAGAAACAGAACAAATGGGAGGTGTGTGTGTGTGTGTGTGTGTGTGTGTGTGTGTGTGTGTGTGTGTGTGTGTGTGTGTGTAAGAATAAAGATTTGTTATAGGAGTTGGCTCATGCAGCTGTGGGGATTGGCAAGTCTGAAATTCACAGGGCAGGCTGCAAGTTGGGAACTCCAACAGTTTCTATGAATTCCCTAGGAGAGGCTGGCTGGCTGAAGTAGAGATAGGAGAGATAGACATTCTTTTTTCTGACTCCTGAGATCATCAGTTCTCCCTTTAAGGCCTTCACCTGACTGGATGAAACTTCTCTCATTGCTGAAGGCAATATGCTTTGTTGATTGTAGATATAATCAGCCATAGATGCAATCAACTGACTAATGATTTACATCCTCCAAATGCCCTCATGGTAACAATCAGGCCAGTGTTTAATTGACCAAGCAACTGGACACCATAACCTAGCCAAGCTGACACATGAAAGTAACCATCACAGCATGTATTAGAACTTCATTCCTTTTTATGGCTGAATGCTATCCCATTGCTTGTATATACCACATTTCATTTATCCATTCTTCTTTTGATGGAAACTACCACCTTTTGGCTATTGTGAATAATGCTGCTATCAACATTGTTGTATAAGTATCTGAATCCCTGTTTTCAGTTATTTGGGGTATATACCTAAGAGTGGAGTTGCCTGGTTGTGTGGTAATTCTCTGTTTAACTTTCAGGAACTGCCAAACTGTTTTCCACAGTGGTGTACCATCTTACATTCCCACTGGCAATACATGAAACTTCAAATTTTCCCACATCCTTGTTAATATTTGTTATTTTCCTTCCTTTTTTTTTTTTAAATAAAAGCCATCTTAGTGGATCTGAAGTGTTATCTCATTGTGGTTTTGATGTACATTTCCCGAATGGCTAATGATGGTGAGCATTTTTCATGTGCTTACTGACCATTGTATATCTTCTTTGGGAGAAATGTCTATTTATGTCCTCTACCCATTTTTTAATTGGGTTGTCTTTTTTTGTTGTGTTGTAGGAGTTCTTTACATATTCTGCATATTAGGCCCTTATCAGATATATGACTTACAAATTTTTTCTCCCATTCTGTAGGCTGTCTTTTCAATTTCTTGATAATGTCCTTTCATGCACAGAAGTTTTCAATTTTGATGAAGTCCAATTTATTCATTTTTTCTTTTGTTTGCTTGTCTTTTAGAGTCAAATCTAAGAATCCGTTGCCAAATACAGAGTCTTGAAGATTTCCTCCTATGTTTCTTCTATGACTTTTATGATTTTAGCTCTTATATTTGGGTTGTTGATTCATTTTGAGTTAATTTTTGTATGTAGTGCAAGGTAAGGGTCCAATTTCATTGTTTTGCATGTAGATAGCCAGTTTTCCTAGCACCATTTGTGGAAGAGACTATTCTTTCTCTTGAGTGGACTTGGCATTCTTGTCAAAAATCACTTGGCCAACCTTGGCAGGTGATCTCACTGCCCTCCCCCCTACATGGGACCTGACTTCCAGGACTGTAAATCTACCTGCGAATGCAGGATATGACCCCCAGGGATGAATCTGGACCCAGCAGCATGGGGATTGAGAACATCTTCTTGACCAAAATGGGGATGTGAAATGAAACAAAGTGAAATCTTCAGTGGCTGAGAGATTTCAAATGGAGTTGAGAGGTCAGTCTGGTGGACATTCTTATGCACTATATAGATAACACTTTTTAGGTTTTAATGTATTGGAATAGCTAGAAGTAAATACCTGAAACTATCAAACTGCAACCCAGTAGCCTTGACCTTTGACGACAATTGTATAACAATGTAGCTTACAAGGGGTAACAGTGTGATTGTGAAAACCTTGTGGCTCACACTCCCTTTATCCAGTGTATGGATGGATGAGTACATAAATGGGGACAAAAACTAAATGAAAAATAGGGTGGGATGGGGGCGATGATTTGGGAGTCCTTTTTTATTTTTATTTTTTATTCTTATTCTGATTCTTTCTGGTATAAGAAAAATGTTCAAACATAGATTGGGGTGATGAATACACAACTCTCTGATGGTACTGTGAACAGTTGATTGTACACCATGTATGATTGTATGGTATGTGGCTATATCTCAATAAAACTGAATTTTTAAAAAAGTCACTTGGCCATAGATATGTGGGTTTATTTCCAAACACTCAATCCTATTCCATTGGTCTATATATCTATCCTTATGCCAGTACTACACTGTTTTAATTCCTGTAGCTTTGTAGTAAGTTTTGAAATTGGGAAGTATGAGCCCTCCAACTTTGTTCTTCTTTTTCAAGATGGTTTTGGCTACTTGGGGTGCCTTGCCCTTCCATATGAATTTGATGATTGGCTCTTCCATTTCTGCAAAGAAGGCTATTTTAATTTTGATTGATATTGCATTGAATCTGTAACTCACCTTGGCATCTTAACAATATTAAGTCTTCCAATCTATGAGCACAGGATGTCTTTATATTTACATCTTCTATAATGTCAGCAATATTTTTTAGTTTTCGGTGTACAAGTTTTTCACATCTTTGGTTAACTTCATTCCTAGATGTTCCAGTTTGCTAATGCTGCCATCATGCAAAATGCCAGAAATGAATTGGCTTTTATTAAGGGGGTTTATTTGGTTACAAAGCTACAGTCTTAAGGCTGTAAAGTGTCCAAGGTGAGGCATCAACAATAGGGTACCTTCACTGAAGGATGGCCATTGGCATCCGGAAAACATCTGTTAGCTGGGAAGGCATGTGGCTGGCGTCTGCTTGCTCCCAGGTTGCATTTCAAAATGGCATTCTCCAAAACGTTGCTCTTGAGGTGTTTTGTCCTCTTAGCTGCAGTTCCTCTTCAAAATGTCACTCTCAGTTGCTCTGAGGTCCCTTTGTTTGTGAGCTCTTTATATAGGACTCCAGTGAACTAATCAAGATGCACCCTGAATGGGTGGAGCCACATTTCCATGGAAACATTCAATCAAGAAGTCACACCCTAATCAAGCATGTCACTCACAGTTGGTTGGGTCACATCTCCATGGAAACACTCAATCAGAAGTTTCCAACCTAATCATTGCTAATACGTCTGCTCCCACAAGACTGCATCAAAGAATATGGCTTTTTCTAGGGGACATAATATATACAAAGCAGCACACTAGATATTTTATTCTTTTGGATGCTACTGTAAATGGAATTTTTAAAATTTCCTTTTCAGATTGTTCATTGCTGGTAAACATAAAGCTTTTGAGATTGATCCAAGTTGTTGCATGTCTTAATAGTTCATTCCTTTTTATAGCTGAGTGGTATTCATTGTATGGATGTACCACAGTTTGTTTATCCATTCCTGTATTAGTTACATTGGGTTTTTCCAATTTTTAGCTATTATGAATAAAGTTGCTATGAACATTCATGTAAAAATCTCTTTGTGGACATATATTTTCATCAGAAGTTATGCTGATAAATATTTACTAACTGGCTCTCCAGGGTAGCATTTGGTGATTTCTGAGGTACAAATACTCCCACCGTGGCAATTTCAAGCTACCAAGATGCAATCATTGCAAGAGCCAGGAAGAGAGGCTCACAAGTGGCTCTTGCAAGCTGGTGTGAGCCAGTTCTATAGTGCACCATTGATTTTAATTTCCTTTGGGTAATGAGAGAAATGAGAGTTCTAGTAGCTCCACATCCTTGTCAATACTTTGTATGCCAGTTCTTAAATTTTAGCATTCTAGGAGGAGTGTAGTAATATCTCACTGTGGTTTTAATTTGCATTTTCCTGATGACTAGTGATGTTGAGCATCTTTTCATGTGCTTGTTTGCCTGGAGAGGTATGTTTTGAGAGGGATGGGAAGAAGAGTCTAGCTGAGGAGTTTATGGGAAAGGATGCCAAGTAAAATGCCATAGGGAACGACTCCAGGCAACATGGACCCACGATGGAAACCTCAGGCGCCTGGGCCAAGGGTGGATCAGCAGACAAGTAGCCTTGCCTGAGGCCGGATAGGTCACAGTTCGCAAAATTCTTCTTGAACACTTTCATTTTCCCCTCAGACCTCGGTGGGGCTGGGTGATCTGAGGCTTGATGAGAATGTACATTTTCCAAATTCACTCAGAGGGCATGGGGTAGATGAAGGCTTCAGACCCAGGTTTTCTCACTCCCAGCCCCAATAATTCCACTTTGCTATTTACAAAGAGCTTTTACACACATCATCCCATCTGATTCTAAGGACAACCCCATATTACAAAATGAGGTAACTGAGGCTCGGGGAGATCGGATGACTTATCCAAGGTCACACAGCTGGTAAGTGACAGAGCTGAGACTTGAACCCAAGTTTCTTGACCCCTTGGTTCCACCACTTGTCCCTTGGGAGGTCCATTGAGCTCCAAATCTTTTAGGGCTTGAAGGAGTTCACTTGGCCCCGCTTTATTCTACTGGGGCATACAGCAGGAGGTTACTCAGGCCACCTGCCCTTGGCCTCTTGCTAGTCCCAAGTAGTTCTAGCCGCTCCACATTTAAATAACTTCTTTTAACATGGTAGCATTGAACTTGTGTTTCAGTTTGCTAAAACTGCCAGAATGCAATATACCAGAAATGGGTTGGCTTTTACAATAGGGATTTATTAACTTACAATTTACAGTTCTTAGGCAGTGAAAATTCAAGGCATCAACAGAATGATATTTGGACTCTGAAGACAGGCTGCTGGCATCTGGGACATTTCTGTCACATGGTGAGGAACATGGCCAGTGTCTGCTGGTCCTTCACTCCCAGGTTTCATTGCTTTCAGATTCTGGTTCCAGTGGCCTCCTCTCTGAGCTTCCATGGGACCTCTTGTAGCTTCTCCAGGGCTTTTCCCTATGATCTTCTCTTAATTTCATCTCTTTTCAAGGACTCCAGTAAAAGGATTGAGAATCACCTTGGGGCAAGTCCTCAATTGAAACAACCTAATCAAAAGTTCCCACCCACAACAGGTCTGCACCCACAGGAATGGATAAAAGAACATGGCCTTTTTTGGGGTACACAACAGCTTCAAGCCACCACACCTTGCCTCTAAGACTCCTGGACACCTTGTTTCCGGTTGCCCCTGGTTTTGAGATTAGAAAACCAAGATATTCTTCCTGAAGACCATTCTCACATTTGCTGTACCTTCTGCTTTCAACCTGAAAATCCAGATTCAAAATGACAGCCAGTTGGGGGAAGAAATTACTACATAAGAGTTAATTAATAAGCATTTCCCTGCTCTTATCACCTGTAGAGCACAGGTTGAGGCAAGGAGGAGAAATGTAAGTGAAGTGGGGGGTCCTTATTACCACATAGGCAGAGAGCTTGCCGTGAATTGTACTCTCTTATGTGCTAACTCAGACTGCTATCTCTGATTGTTCACTAGCTCAGATGTTTTAATGGTACCTGTCTGGCTCATAGTAGACACTCATTCTATGTATCCCGAATAAATGAATAACGGCCTTTGTTAATGAGTGTGGTTTCTTTTTCTGGACTGTAATTAATTACCTTTATATCTACTAGACAGGTGCTTTACACTCTTCATCATAGCTGTATGAGGTTAAATTATTATGCCCACTTGATGGATGAGAAAACTGAGGCTTAAGAAGTTTAAAAATTTGGTCACATAACTAGAATGAGGGGGAAGCCAGGTCTGGAATTGAGTCTGTCTGTGTGCCATGCCCACCCTCTGTGTACTGTGAGAGACAGAGAGTACAGGCATCCCTGGCTGGCTCCTAGGGCTTCCAGTGGGTGACAGCAGCCCAAGATCCTGGGCTCTAGGTGTACTTTGGCCCCAGCTCACCCTACCATGACAGTGAAGATGGGACAGGCACTGGTTACAAAACTATTATTTTCAAATTTTTCTCTAGAGCTGTGTCTTCAACCCAGCATTAGTCATAACCACAGAGAAAGTCACTCTACTTTTGCCATCCATTTTGAAATCAAACAGGCCAGCCCCTGACACTCTGGCCTGTGCCAGCGTCAGGCCACACCCTGCAGCCCTCTGCAGCCTGTGGCTGTGGCTGACTGAGGCCACAGAGGCCTGGATATCAGCAGCCTGGTCCCCACGGGGAGAGGGTGGTGGTTGTGGGGACGGTAATGCTGCTCCATTAATGTCCAACCACGGGGACACATTTCATTGTTTGTTTATTTGAGGTCTGTTTCCAGAAGGGCTTCGAGGAGCTGACAATGAAAGATTGCTAACAGGGGCCTTTGCAGCAGTACAGCAGCAACCCCCTGGGTCAGCTCCCACTTTCCCTCCTCTTGAATGTCCAGGGGGTGTAAAGGGACCAGGTCTTGGTGAGAGGCCAGATCTGAGCTCGTGTTACATGGGATTTTTTTGCATTAAGAGACACAGCTCCCACCAAAGGCCCCCAGTGTGAGTTGGATTTGGGATGGGAGGCTGTGGCCGGTGCTTTGGCACCTGAGCAACTCCATGCGTACTTCTTAAACCCTACCCCTTCTGGCTTGCAGCCCTGTTTGTCTGCTCCCACCACCATCATGGCCCTTTTTGGCAGAGACCAGCTCCCAGGGAGCATGAATAGGGGCCCAACAAGGTTTGCCTGGGACCCCTTGGCAAGAGCAGCAGTGACAGTGATACTTCAGGGTGCCCGCAGGAGCCTATTCTTTCTCTCTCCTTCATGGCCCATTCGGCAGGGTTTGAGGGGAGGGGCAGGGAGGCTGGTGAAAGGCAACCCGAGGCTGCTTTCCAATGAAACTATCCATGTACAGGGTAGAATTACCTCTCTCGAACACACAAGACTTTTACTCCTCTTTGTAATCAAACAGGACATCACTCTTGGCCCCTAGGAGCCTGAGATGACAGCAAATTCCCACCCACTTTGCAGGTGGGGAAACTAAGGTATAGGGGAGGAACAGAAGTGAGTCATTCAAACCAAGCAGGCAGTGAAGAATTCAGAGCTCTGGACTGCCAGGCCAGCCCTGCACCTTTGCAGAAGACAGGATCCAGTCAAAGTGGAGTTGCACTTGCAGCGTCCCCTCTAGCAACAATTGGGTTCTACCAGGACTGTCCTTTTTTTTTTGGAAGACCGATGCACACAAACCTGTCTCACCATCCCTGCATGCCCATGAGCTTGAGAACGAGGTGAAGTTTCTCATCTGCAGAAGCTGGGCACCTTCTCTGGGTCCCTCTCCTGACTGGCTGAAGAATTAGCAGCAAGCTGCCCTGGTGCTTCTCACTCTCCCTCCAGCCAAGAGTTCCGGTTCTGGGTTGAACTCGGCTTCCGTCTCTCTGTAGGGCTTTGGGCTAGTCTTCCGTGTGCCTCAGCTTGTGCATCCATGAAAACAGTACAACGTTGCTGGTTCCATCTCTTTGTTGTCAGGAGTAATTGTGCATCTCGAATGGGACGAAGGAGGAGAGAGAACTTTGAGAGAGACAGAAATGGGTCTTGGCCAAGGGCCAGGGCAGTGATGTGGGGAGAGCACTTGCCTGGGGGCCAAACGGCCTGGGCTCTGGACCCAGACCTGTCCTGAGCCTCGGGACACTCATCTATAAAGCAGAGTTGGAACTTCCTTGCAGCCAAACATTCTATGGTGTTTCAGGGAACTGCCTGGGTTGTGTCTGGGGTATTTCTCTAGTCATAACCCCCATGCCTGGGCCCCTGGACACACTTAGCCAAGGCCATGCCTCCTCTGGACCCTTGTACTGGGCCATCTGTTGCCACCCACCCCTTGAGGAACATGTAGGTTCAGCTGGTTTCTGGGAGCACGGGACAGAACAGTACAGGTAGGGGGAGAGTGGCTTCTAAATCTTAGTTGGCACCAGAGGGAAGGGCCCTGTCACTGTTCAGCATTTCCCCACACTGGGGCCTGGGACAAGGCCTGGCCTCCACAGTCTTGGAGAGGAGATTTGAAAGTGTGACAGGACTGAGAAGACTGTTCCTGGTTGTGTGAAGATGGGCATCCTTGGCCAGAGGGTGCACTTAGGTGCCCTCTGAGTACGCCTGAGGAAAATGTAGGTCCAGGCTCTAGGGTTGCCAAATAAAACACAGGAAATTCTAACTTAACTGGTGGATTTCAGATAAATAACAAATAATTTTTTTGGATAAGTATGTCCCAAATACTGTATGGAATATACCTATACTGAAAAAAATTGTTTACCAGAAATTCAAATTTAATGGGTATCCAGTATTTTTATTTGCTAGATCTGACAACTCTACCTGGATTCTATCCCCCACAGAACTCCCCCAGCCCCTGCAGCTGGCTAAAATGTCTGCAGGAGCTGCTGGTGCCCCATGTGGGTATCCTCCTGTGCTCTGATCCAGTCTCTCTGGGAAGCTTTCTGTTGCTTGCTCTTGCTGGCCCTGTCTGCACTCTCGTTTCTGTCTCTGTGTGCTCAACTCTTGCCCTCCAGTCCTCTGCTACCCATTTCAGACACCCCCTCCTCAGTTGCTCTGCTGCCTATCCTGCTACCTACAAGGTGACACCTGTCAGCACCACTAACAATACCTGAGGTTGGGGACTCAGACCCACCATATGGGGCTAGCACCTGCTGGGCCCCTTCCCAGCCTGCACAGCCACAAAGATGAGACCACTGATGGTGAGGGGTGGGGCTTGTGGGATCAGGCACTGCTCCTCCAGACGCCAGGAAAACACACCTGGGGCTCCAAGCCAGAGCCCTTCCCACTCAGCCTCCCAGGAGACCCTTCTCCACCCGGGAACAGGTTGGGGCCCTTCCAGAGGTCAGTTGAGCTCATGCCCTAAGGGGGTGAACACTGTCTGTTCTGTTCTAGGTGAGGGGAAGGCGGAAGATAGCAGGAACAGCCTGTCCAGGGCTGGGCTCCCAGGTCCCACGTGCCTGTGACAGGGCTCGCTGGTGCTGGGAGGAGAAAGCTTCACCAGATCTGTCCCACCCAAGGGCCCCAGCTGAGCAGCAGAGGGACCTCCCACTTCCTTCCTGACTGAAATAGACCCAAGAGACTGGATCCAGGATCTGCCAGCAGCTAGAAGCTTCTTCTGGCTTCCTGGTTAGTATTATCTTAAACAAGTAACCTATACTCTATGAGCCTCGGTTTCCTCATCTGTACAATGGGGATAAAAACACATCTATCTCACAGAAATGTTTGGCTTAAATTCAATAATAATCTATAAAGCTTTTAGCACAGTGCCCAGAAATCGGAGATCCTTGACACGTGACATTTTGCCTCTGCAGGCCTGGAGCCATCTCAAGTATCTTGTTACAGGATAATTAAAAAAAGGGAGGGAGCTTTTAGTGGAGGAGACCACCCACTCAATCTCAGAGGGTCCTGCAGACCCATCTCCAACTACAGAAAGCATCCTATGGGGCCCACGGGACCAGAGTTTTCTGCTCAGTGGAAGCCTAGGCTTGCTGTGCACCCCACCACCCCCCCCCCGCCCCAGGAAGGATCTTCCCTTTGCAAATGCCCCGAGGCAGAGGAGCCCGGGAGGGGGCGACCTTCATGGGGAGGATCACTTTACAGGAGAGGGAGAGAAGCCCTGGAAGAAAAGGGAGGGGAAGGCAGCCGTGGGGTGTCGGGTGCCTCATACCTGTGTGCC
The DNA here is from genome assembly GCA_004027775.1 of Bradypus variegatus. Classification (NCBI taxonomy): domain Eukaryota; kingdom Metazoa; phylum Chordata; class Mammalia; order Pilosa; family Bradypodidae; genus Bradypus; species Bradypus variegatus. The sequence continues at coordinate 35,109 of PVKY010000400.1, read as the reverse complement.
AGGGCAGGCAGGCCGGCAGCTCCGGTGCTTGGGTTGCCACTTTTCCTTTTTCTCTAATTTTCTTTTAACACTAACGTTTGATGCCCCTCCCCTATAACGGAAGTAATCCCTAGGCTGTGCAGACGGACTAGACCAGAGCAGACAATACAAACCTCAGGCAGACCCCAGACTCTGCCAGCTTTGTGTGTGTGTGTGTTGTAAGAAGCACGAGATCGTTTTGTATATACTGTTTTCTATCTTACTTTTCTCACTGAGTAGCTTTTCTCCATTTGGGTCCGACCTTCGCAACATATATAACGCTATGGCTATTCCTTCAACCATCAAGCCCATTTTAAGGACATTTTAGGCAGTTTCCAATTTTCTGCTATTAATCCAAAAGTGTGCACTTTTTAGGATACATTCCGGTAAGTGCTACTTCTAGGTCAAAAGTTATGCAAATTTAAAATATTACTGGTTCATATTACAAACGCACCCACACACAGTCGCTGTCATGAATTCCAAGGAGCCGCTCGTGTGTGCAGCAGGCTCGCGGGCCCGGGCGGTGGGCTCAGGGACGCCCACTCAGGGGCCGCTCGGCCGGGGCTGGGGGTCCCCGCTCCGCCGGGATCCGGACGGGGGGCGGCTCCGGAGGCGTGGCGCCCTGACCCCGGACTGGAGAGCCGGGGATGCCATTGGAGGCGCCGGGCGGGCCCTGCTCGCGGGTCCGCGGGTCCGGGTGCGCCGCCCCCTCTCGCGGCGGCGGCGGCGGCGGCGGCTTGGGTTGCGGGCGCAGGGGCCCTGGGCCCACAGAAACGCCGATCGTTCAATATGGACGCCTGGGGACTTGGGGCCGCGCGGAGGCGCATTAGGCAGCAGCGGCCCGTCCTCCCGCTGACCCTAGGCCCCGGCCTGGCCGGCCCTTTCTTCCCCAGGGCTGGGTCTCAGGGCGTTTCGCCCCTCCCAAGGCCAGCGACAGCCCCGATTGGGAGTGGGGGTGGCACCGGGAAGGCGGGGCCGCCGCCCCAACTGGGGATGGGCGGGGAGGGGTCTGGGGTCCCTCGTAGGGTGGAGGCAGGGCCTTGGAGTCTTGTAATGACTCGGAGCTGTCAAGACGGATCACCAGACCCAGCGGTTGTCAAACTCTGCCTTGTGGAGACGACACAAGGGAGGGGGCACCTCTACTTCCCCCCACCTCCCCTACGTCATCGATTGCAGTTCAATTTTTTTCTCCTTTTTTTTAATTGTAGTAAAATGTATATAACTTAAAATTTACCATTGTAACTATTTTGTGCATTATATGGCATTAAGTACATTCATCATGAGATGTAACCATCACCACTATTGCCTCTAGTGCACCCCCAATGCACCCCACTTCCCATCTGCTGTTCCGGGGTTCCCAGACCCTCCTGAAGGTTTTAGGGGTGGGCAGTGCCCTCTCCTCAGTGTTCTGAGGGCTGTCTGGCTTCTCTCCTCCCTGGCCAGAGACCAGCCTCCTGCCTGGCTTTGCCTAAACACCTCCCCATGAACTCCCAGCCTGCCCATCCTTCATGACCCACCTTAACAGCTGCTTCCAGGCCGAAGCCTTCCCAGACCCCAGCCAGATGTGCTGTCTCCCCTGCAGCAGTGTGACACACCTGTTCTCCAGAGCAAGGGGGAGGCCCCCCCTTCCTGGGGTCTGGGCCTGAGGCCTGAGGCCCTAGAGAAGGTGGCCTGGTTTGGTGGTAGCCGTACTTGTCTGGGCAGGAAGTCTGGGAGAGAAAGCTGTGGTGGGTCTTGAAGGTCCCAGCGGAACTTTTCATGTAATTCTGTTGGCAGTGGGGGGCCTTGATGTAAAGAAAGCAGCACTGTGCCAGAAGGTGGAGGATGGACTGGTGCAGAGAGAGCAGGAGGAGAGGATATGGCTAGAAATCCCTGGAATGGTAACAAAGTTCCCAGTGGATCCAGGGTTTTCTGGAAGGGAGGCTTCCAGAACTTTCTATTAGGCTGACTGTAAGGCAGGGTAAAGGGAGGAGGCAAAGGTCAGAAGTCCAGGTGTCCCAAGCTGAACACATTGGGTTCATATCCTGCTCCTTCAGTGACTGGCCATGAGTCTGAGGGCCAGGCAAGATGGCACCGTGATGAACAGGAAAAGGGGGCTCAGGACTCAGGGTGCTCAAGTTCCCACTGGCCCCTGCCCCGGTTGGCTGACCTCACGCAAGGCATTTACCTCTCTGAGGTTCAGTTTCCCGACCTATGCATGGGGGATGACAGCAGTAACTCCCTCACGGGGCTGTGTGTGTGTGTGTGTGTGTGTGTGTGTGTGTGTGTGTGTGTATAGCATGAGGGAATGTGTGGAAAGTGCCAGAGAGCACTCAGTGCGCATCAGCCCTCACCCTCACTCCCTGATCTGTTTCCTCGCCTGGAAACAAAGGAAGATCATAGTGCCTGTCTTATAGGAAAGCCAAAGTCTGTGAAGCATTTAGCACTTATATAGTAAGTGTTCCGCAAGGGGTTGTAACTAGTATTCTTACTTCCAGGCACTAGTGGGCCCTGCTGTTGGAGATGGAGGTAGCCCGCCCCGTGTTGCCAGCCTGGGGAGCTCTGGGGTGTAACAAGGGCCCGGGGAGGGCCTGGGGAATTATGACAGTGTCCCACCCTCAGAGTCATGGGGGTGGGGTGTGTGGCAGAGGGCTGGGCCCCAGGAGCACAGCCAGCAGAGAGAACTGCCCCCTGCTCCCAGCCCTGGGTCCAGCAAGAACCAGGAGCAGCCCCTGCCCAGTGGGAGGACCTCTAATCCCCCCTGCCAGCCTGGCCTGGAGGTCCCAGGTGTGTCAAGATAATCACAGCGATTGCAGTAACACGAGACTTCCTGTTGTGGGGCAGTGAGGTGCTGGGGTAGGTGAGGAGCTGGGAGAAAGCCAGGAAGGATCCCCCCGACAGAGCTGCCTCCTGGGGCGGGGTGAGTGGTTCCACACAGCCATGACTCTCCGCAGAGACAGGGAAGGGCCCCGGGATCTTTCAGAACAAACAGGCCCATCATCTGAGTGAAGGGAGATGTGGATGGGGAGGTGGCGAGAGCAGCCTGGAAAAACTGTTTAAAGTTCAGCTTGCCTTTGTTTACCACTGAGAGGGCTTAAAGCTGTAGGCAGGTATTAACTGTGCCCACCTGCTTCCATCGTTAATTTGCTCATCCGGGGTTCCAGCCAATGGCACCAGCAATAAAGGAAATTGGTTTTGAAGTTGACAGAGGCTGGGGTTGGAGCTCCAAGACAGTCCCTGTCTCCCCCAGGTGACAGCCACGTCCCCCACTCCCCCCCATCCCTCCAAGGCTCAGTGCGGGTGATTGTCACCATAATCAGGAGGTCGCCAATCCTGATGTGCATTTTTTCTAAATTGTCTCTCCCAGCCCAACCCAGGGCCATCATGCATGACGGCATTAGGGGAGATACTAAGCAGAACTTCCTAAGGAAAGGCATCGCAAATAGGAGAAGGGTGTGGGTGGTCCCCCTGCAGTTCTTTGGGAAAGCATTCTCTTGTCTCGGGCTCAGGATTGGACCAGGGAGCCCTCTTGTCTAGGACGCCCACTGATCTGCAGGACCCTCACCCCACACCTGAGCAGTGAGATCCACTAAGATATTCCTCCACCAAGGTGGTGGACTCCGAACTCCCAGTTTTCTGAGAGGGCCTTAGAGAGCTGAATCATCCCCCCAGTGACCTCTCCCAGACTCTTGCTCCTGTCACCCTAGGCCACTGGGTCCCCCAGCCCCTGCAGACCACCTGTCTGCTACCATCTGCAAGAGCAGTGACTCCCTTACTATGGATGTGCTAAATGCTTCACACCACAGCTAATTTTACAGCTGGAACAATAGTCCTCTAAGGTAGGCACTATTCTCATTTTCATTTATCAGGTCTCTGAGATTCCGGGGGCCATTTGGGAGGTGGGCTGCCTTAGGATCTCAGGCACAGCTCCTCCCTGTCTGGCTCTTCTCCTCCTCCAACCTCCAGCTAAGAGACAACCTCTGCTTAGGCTGGCCCTGGGCACCCTCCCCACTCTTAGATCACCCTGGACCCACTCCTTCATGGCACTGAGGGGATGTGGAGGTGAGGGGGGGCCTGTTCCCAGCCTTCATGGGCCTCACAGTCTACAGGGCATTTTCCTGGGCAAGGGGGACATCTGGAACTTGCAGTGCCTGCACTCCATCTCTCTGCTGCACCCCCCCCCTTCTCTGCCTTCTTTTTCTGTTTCAGCCTGACCAGCTTCCAGAAGTTTCCCAGGCCCTAAACCTTGTGTAAAGGACACTGCTTTCTTTATGGCACAGGACCCAGACTCTCCAAGGCTCAGCTTCTTGAGGAGGCTTCCAGGATGGAAGATGGGCTGCACCCTGAGTTCCCGTCTCCCCTTGGGGTCTCACTTTGGACTGGCAGCATGTCAGCCCCAGAGGTGAGCTGAGCCCTCTTTGCTAGTCTGGTCCAAGGACCAGGGTTCTTCGAGGTACAGCCAAGACTGACTAGAACTTTGCCCGGTTTCTGCTCCTTGAAGTCTGGTACTCTGCAATCTCTCCCCCACCCCACTTCCACTGCCTAGAGGAGCAAGTTTTTGGTCACAGGGGCCTCATGGACATCTTCACTTGGTTGTCCTCAAAACCAACACTAGTACCTCCCAAAAAACCTGCTCCTTCTCCCAGACTCCCCTCCACGAATGCTAACTCACTCCCTCACTCAAGCCTCTACCCTGGATGGCCTCCTGGAATTTCTTCTTCCTTGTCCCAAAATAATAATAAAAATAATAAATGCAGCATATGTTCACTCAACTTAAGTATCTCCCAGTCCATCTATTTTGTTCCGTCCTCAGCACTGCCGCCCTCGTCCAGGTTGCCACCAGGCCTCTCCAGGAGTGACCGCCAGCTGACTGCTCCATGTACGCCCCCTCCCCTTCAAATTAAGCTTGCTATATTGAGGGTTGGTGAAAATGAGCACTCAGACCTTCACTTCTCATACCAGTGACTGTTTACAGCTCTAGGGATACATTTCTGCAAAGGATTCTGAGGCCATTTGGAGCGGGGGACATGGATCCTCCAGGTTCTCTGGTTGCCTCTTGGGGGACATGTTGGTGGTGATGATATTCAGCCTGTCCCAACACTGGTGGTCCTCAAATTTTTTGGTCCTAGGACCCCTTTCCTCTTAAAAAAACTGAGGGCCCCAAGGAATTTTAATTTATGTGGGGTCTATCTATTGGTATTTATGCTGTTAGAAGTCAAAACTGAGAAAATTTTAAACTATTAATTCATTTAAAAGTGAAAATAGTAAAAGTAGCATATTTTAACAAAAATAATATATTTTGTGAAAAGTAACTATTTTCAAAAACAAAAATATTTAATGAGTGGCATTGTCTTTACATTTTGGCAAATCTCTTTCATGTCTGGATTTTCATATCTGCTTTTGCATTTAATCTGCTGCGAATGGTTGAGAATCTGTTGGGATTGTTGGGAATTGTTTTGGTTGAAATGTATGAAGAAATCCTAGGACCTGGATCCAGGACCACATTCTGAGAACTCGTGGTCTAGATCTATTCTTCATTAAGGGTTTCAAAATGGTGTCTTCGAATTCGATCACTCTTTCTTCATGTGTGAGGAGAGCTGCACCACTTCTGTAAATTCAGGTTGGAAATTTCATATAGAAAATACAGTTCATATAGGAGAGCTGCACACCTGATTCTTTCTGTTTTCATAATGAGTGATTCCCTAACATCTTCCAAAGATGATCAGTGAGGATATTTTTGAGGCCAGGGTGAGATAACATTGATGAGCTTCAATCCATTGCAGTTAGCATCCTTATTGATGTTCAAGTGGCCTCACCTTTAGCAAGGAGAATCTTATTCAGGGTGGCTCCTGAGTCCTTTTGAAATGGCCCTATTATCCCTTAAGAGCTTCTTTGCTTTAGGACAAGTTGCAGGTTCATCTTGTACATTTCCGGCCCCACACCTGGAATCAACAATTTCTCCAGGAATACCTGTTTCTATTTTTAGTAGGAGATGCTATTTAGAGACTATAATCTGGTACCAGGGTGCTCGTTGCTACTGGATTGGCCATTTTTTCTAGTCCTTTACAGGCACCAGAGCTTGGAAATAGGATTTGTTTTAAAGAACACTTAAAAAAAATTCAATTTTATTGAGATATATTCACATACTATGCAATCATCCATAGTGTACAATCAATTGTTCACAGTAACATTATACAGTTGTGCATTCATCACCACAATCAATTTTTGAACATTTTCATTAACACACACAAAAAAGAATAAGAATAAAAGTTAAAGTAAAAAAGAATACCCAAAACATCCCATAACCCCCATCTCTCCATATTATTCATTTACTTTGTGTCCTCATTTTTCTATTCATTGTATAAAGGGAGTGGGAGCCACAAAGTTTTCACAATCACACAGTCACACAGTGTAAGCTACACAGTTATACAATCATCTTCAAGAATAAAGGCTACTACTGGGTTGCAGTTCAACAGTTTCAGGTGTTTCTTTCTAGCTATTCCAATACACTAAAAACTAAAAAGGGATATCTATATAATCCATAAGAATAACCTCTTGACTGTATTTGAGATCTCTCAGTCACTGCAACTTTATTTTGTATCCTTTCTCTTCCCCTTTCTGGTCCAAGAAGGCTTTCTCGATCCCAGGATGCCAGGGCCAAGCTCTTCCCCACAAGTCATGTCCCACATTGTCAGGGAGATTTACACCCCTGGGAGTCATGTCACATGAAGCAGGGAGGGCAGTGAGTTCACCTGCAGAGTTGGCTTAGAGAGAGAGGCCACTTCTGAGCAAGAGAAGAGGTTCTCTGGGGGTGACTCTCAGGTGCAATTTTAAGTAGGCTTAGCCTCTCCTTTGCAGTAACAAACTTCATAAAGGCAATCCCCAAGATCAAGGTCTTGGCTTTCTAAATTAGTAGCTCCCAATGCTTGTGAGAATATCATTAATTCCCCAGGTGGGGAAATTTAATATTTTGACATTTTCCCCCAGTCCCTCTAAGGGGCTTTGCAAATACATCTTTATTCTCTGCCCAAATTACTCTGGGATGTTTTGGGGCTTCAAACTGACCTGTACAAACCAACCAGGTTTCACTCCCTATTCAACATTCCATGTAATTATGTTGTTCGAATAAACTGACCATACAAGTTAAATTATATAGTGTGTTACAGACAATATAGATTTTGCACCAAATAAATTTTTTTTCCTTTGGTTTCACACAGACTTTGGAGTTTTAAAACACCATCAATGTCGTCCTTTATCCTTTAGTCTAATTTACGTTAATCCTAACCAAGTCCATTTTGTTAATATCTCTAATTGAAGTCTGATCTCTTTTTTCAGACTCCTTAACATTTGCTGTATAGTATAATGCTGACATTCATAGCTACTGAACTCTGGCTTTGAGTCTCAAGTTCCAGGGACCGACCAGATTATACAAAAAGAGCTCAGCATCTCAGAATTTAGAAATAGCCATTATAACTCAGAAACAAATGTAACTGCTGTAAGAGCTTACAATCTGGAAAGCTCTATAATAAGCCTTCTCCTGATAACCTGTGCTCTCAGACTCAATTCTCAGAGCTTGCACACTATAGTTAGTCCATATTAGTGAGGCATTATAATGTTTTTCTTTTCATTTCTGGTTTATTTCACTCAACATACTGTTCTCATTGTCCAAGCACCACACAGCTTCACTCCTTATTGTAGCAGCTCAATATTCCAATGTATGTATACACCACAGTTCGCCATTCCATTCATCAGTCAGTGTACCCTTAGGCCACCTCCAACCACTGCAAATTGTGAATACTGACACCATAAACCCACTGTGCAAATGTCCATTCGTGTCTCTCTTTTCAATTCTTCCAAGTATATGCCCAACAACCAAGTTACAGGACCATATGGCAACCCCATACTTATTTTCCTGTGGAACTACCACACTACCCTCCAGATGGGCTGCACCATTGTACTTCCCCACCAACAGTGATTAGGTACATCCCCTTCTCCACATTTTCTCCAGCACTTGTATTCCTCTGTTTATTTTTTATATGGTTTTATTCACACATCATACATTCCATCCTAAGTAAACAATCAATGGTTGCCTGTATAATCACATAGTTATGCATTCACCAACACTATCTATATAAGGACATTTCCATTTCTTCCACAAAGAAAGAGGAAGAGGCAAAAAAAAAAAAGTAAAAAGACAAGGAAAGAAAAAGAAATGACAACTGAAAAGCAACAAAAGAAAAAATAAAATTAAAATAAAACACAGTAAAAAAGTCAGACAACACCACCAATGCCAAGAGTCCCATACCCCTCCCTTATGTCCCCCTCTTACAGACATTTAGCTTTGGTATATTGCCTTTATTACATTTAATGGAAGCATATTACAATGTTACTGTTAACTAGAGACTCTAGTTTGCATGGATTGTATTTTTTCCCCAATACCACCCCATTTTTAACACCTTGCAAAGTTGACATCCATTTGTTTTCTCTCATTTAAACACATAAGTGTACATTTAATCACAATCATTGACCACTTTAGTTATCACTAATTATACAGTGCCAGTCTTTATCTTCTATCTTTCCTTCTGGTGTCCATATGCCCCTAACCTTCCTCTTTCAACCATACTCACAGTTATCTTTGTTCACTGTACTTACGTTGCTGTGCTACCATCACCCAATATTGTGTTCCAAACCACGCACTCCTGTCTTTTCCTATCTGCCTGTAGTGCTCCCTTTAATATTTCCTGTAGAGGAGGTATCTTGTTCACAAACTCTGTCATTGTCTGCTTGTCAGAGAATATTTTAATTCTCCCTCATTTTTGAAGGACAGTTTTGCCAGATATAGAATTCTTGGTTGGTACTTTTTCTCCTTCAGTATTTTAAATATATCATATCACTGCCTTCTTGCCTCCTTGGTTTTAAAGAACACTTTTTTAAAAGACATTCTTTTTTAAAAAGAAATTTCCATCCAAATTTAAGACCAAAGGGTTTTTACTTAATTTTATTGATCTTGTATCCATATTTTCCTTTCAACTGTGCCAAAAATCTGAGTTCTCAATCATGCCAACATAATTGCTTGCTTGACTTACACAATGCAGCACAACAGTCTCAGAATAACAATACCAGCCCTACCACTAACAGCATGATTATTAAAAGCAAATTATTTTTTTTCATTTTTTTTTTTTGGTCTGTAGGGTATGTTCCACTAAGAATATCTAGTGGGACATAGATATTCTTTAAAGCACTAGTAATGCTTTAAAGACACTTTAAATTTCTGTGCTTTAAAGACACTTTCTATAGTTCCTCTCTTTGTGAATATACCTTCAACTAGATACAAGAGTTCCTTTGTTTTATTTCACTTTTAATTTTTAGAGACTTCTTTCTTTTTACATTTCATTTTCAAATTATTTTAAATTAATTTTTAGTTTTAAAGAGGAAATATGTTCACATGGTTCAAAACTCAGGACAACATAAAGTGGTGTACAATTAAGGCTTCTTTTCATCTATGCTCCTTTCAGCTCTATTTCCCCCTTTCCAACTACTTTTATTAGTATTTTATGTATCCTTCCAGAGTTTTTTTTAAATGTAGGAAAAATGAATATATATTATATTCCCCATTACATAAATGCTGTTTACTCAATACATTGTTCAGTGCAGTATTATTTCATAAAAGGACCTAGAGAACTTGCTCATTCTTTTTTATAGTTGCATAGTATTAATTTTATAGATGTAGCAAAAGTTATTTAACCAGTATGCTGGTGGTAGACATTTTGGTTGTTTCATATTTTTGCTATTACAAGTGGTTTACATTTCATTTTGTTTTACAAATTTCTAAGATATTTACATGGTTTCATTGCCAAATCTATGAAACAGGATACACCAAAAAAGCCTAGCATCAACCCTGTTCCCTCCCCACCTGTAGATAATCATTAAAAAATGTTTTATGGGTTTTTCCCTTCATTAAAAAAAAAAAAAGGAAATACATACATGCATTCATATTCCCTTTTCTTGGATAAATGATAGCATACCATATTCAGTGTTGAGGGTTGAATCATGTCCCCACAAAAGGCATGTTCATGTCCTGTGAGTGAGAACCCATTTGTAAACAGGATCTTTGGTGATATTATTTAACTAAACGAGGGTGGGCCTTGAACCAACATGGCTGCTATCCTTATAAGCAAAGGAAATTGGACAGAGAAAGAGAAGCCATGGGGAAGAGCCAGAAGCTAGAAGTCAGAAGAACCCAGAAGTCAGCAGAACCCAGAAGACAAAGGAGAAGAGTGTCGCCATGTGCATTGCTGTGTGGTAAAGTCAAGGAACCCCAAGAACTGTTGGCTAGCCAGAAATACCAACCCTGGGGGGAAGTAAGCTGCTTCTAGCTCCTGAAACCACGAGCCAATAAATTACTGTTGTTAAGCTAACACATTGCATGTATTTGTTTTAGCAGCCAAGAAATTGATGCATACATGTTTCTCTACCTTGATTTAAATGTTTTAAAAAATCTGAAATAATTACAAACTTGCTGAAAAGTTACAAGTACAGTAAAAAAATGAAAATATGTATTTCCATTTGAGAGTAAGTGGCCAACATGATGCCATAGCACCTCTGAATACATTTATATTTTCTATACAAAAGAAATTCTATGTAACCACAATACAAATATAAATTCTATATAACCACAATACAAACATCAAATTGAGGAAATTAACACTGGCATATTACTGCTATCAAATCCTCAGACCCCACTCAGTACTATCACTTGTCCCAACAGTGTCCTTTACAGCAAAAGGATCCAGTCCAGAAACATGCATTATATTTACTTGTCAAGTCTTTCTAGTCTCCTTAAATCTGAAACAATTCTTCAGCCTTTCCTTGACTTTCATGACCTTGACACATTTGAAAATTACAGGCCAGCTATTTTGTAGAATGGCCCTCAGTTTGGGGTTTGTCTGTTTGGATTCCTCATGATGAGACTTCTTGGGTCATACATTTTCTGCATAAAAATCACACAAGTGATGCAGCATTCTCATTGCATCCCGTCAGGGGGCATGTGGTTTCTTTTGTCCCATTACTGATGACATTTGCTTTGATCACTTGAGTAAGATGATGTCTTCCAGGCTTCTCCACTGCAAAGTTACTCGTTTTCCCTTTCTTATTAATATTTTATGGGAAAATGCTTTGAAACTGTATAAACACCAGTTCCTCATCAAACTTTCAATTTATTTATTTACATGGGTATAGACTCATGGATTCATATTTTATTCAATGGGTTATAATCTTTTACTATAATTATTTTGATGCTAACTTGTCTTAGATTTCACCAGCGGGGTCCATTCAAGCTGGCTCTTGTGTCCTTTTGACATATCCCTGTATTTCCTGGAGTACTTCCTTATTGTCTGGCATAACAATATGGCTCGTGATTGATTGTGGTGATGAATGCACAACTATATGATGATACTACGAACAACTGATTGTACACTTTGAAGGACTGTATGTTACGGGAATATATCTCAATAAAATTGCATTGAAAAACAATAATGGCTCATTTGTACATCTCTTGCCCTGGGTCTGGAATCAGCCATTGCTCCAAGGAGTCCTGTTTCTTTTTAGTGGAAAATGATATTTAGAAACCAAGATGGGGAGATCTGGGTGTTGGTTGGCTCACTGCTATCAGGCTGTTGCTGCTCTCAGGTCCTATTAGTATATAGAACTAGGGAGTACATTTACATGGATATTTATTTCTGTATCTGTAAATTTAAGTATATAGTTATCTGTATCTATATCTATATATGATAAAAGACCACGAGATAAAAAACCATGAGTTTTCCAACTCCTCAGAGTTTATTCTAGTTTTCCCCCTTTCTCATATTTATACCTCCATCTCCAACAGTGAGAAACCAGTTATTCTCAAAATATTTACTTATTTGATCAACCCCCATTTGTAAGCAGTCTCACATCACTGCCACTGGTCCCCCTCCTCTTCTATTGGGCTGCGATTCTGATTTCAGCCGGCCCTCCCCTGTGGCCGCCCTCCTTACTCCTCTTCATCTCTGATACTCCATGCTGGGTGGTCCTACATGGGAATGTCCTTCTTATCCCATTTGGGCTCTGACATCTCATCTTGGGTGGCAGAATTGGCTATCTAATTTGTTGGGCCCAGTGCAAAATGAAAACACAGGGCTTTTTGTCCAAAATGTACTAAAAATTTCAAGATGGTGACAGCAGAACATTAAACCAAGCTCAAGGTCCTGGTAACTGCACATATCACAGGCCCATGCAGCCCACCACGCTGTCCCCACAGACCCTCCCCTTCCACGTGGATGCCCTGCAACCCGACCTGGCCTCTGACACCTCTCACCATGCCCCTCCTGCACAGGTGCCCTCCTCACCTGCCTCAGGTGGCCGCCTCCACCACCATGTGGACGGATGGAATTATTCTCCTTTTTTTTCTTAATGGTAACATAGTGTGTAACTATATCATAGTTTAGTTAACTGCTCCCTTTAGGTGCACATTTGGTTGTTTCCAGTCTGGACTTCTGGAGGCCAGCAGCCTTTGAGGAGGTTTGAAGTCAAACTGCCTTGCTGGCAACTCTCCATATGGGAAGGCGACAAGGATCCAGTCAGAGCCTCTCTTTGGGGTAGCCGGAATTCCTTCAGCATGGCGAAAGAAGGTCAAAGGTGCTTTGGATGTATCCCAAATGGCCCTGAGAGCTATTGTAAAAGAGGAGTCCGGGAACCCAGGGTTCAGCTGAGGAGACAACTGGCTGTGGTCGGGTATCCCTGCCGCAAACTCCAGAGAGCAACCTCTAAGAGACCAGCGAAGATAATTCTCACAGGCTATTACATAAGTCTTTCTTCTCAGTCATGCTATTCATTTACTCAGCATTTTTTTTCCCCTGCATTAGAATACACATTTCCTCCAGCTCTTGATATCACAAATGCCAAATTTGAATTCAAGATGTTTTATTGCGGGTGCTCTTGCAATGTGAGTGAATGAGTGTGTGTCCATGTTCTTGTATTTGCATTTGGGCCGGACCTGAAAGAATGATTTTACAAAACGGACTTGAATCAGGATGACACAGGCAGGGTGAGAGGCCGAGACCTCCACTGAGGGGACATTATTTAGCTGTCCTCCTTTCAAAAAGTTAGGAATTGGCTAAGCGTTTTGGACACACAGGTCCTCTGGCGCGCAGGAGTGGGTGGGAGAGCCGCCAGAGGAGGGCAGCCAGGCCAGTTTTACTATTCCGGAAAGGCGAGAAGAGGGATGCGGCCAAGACCGTCCTGCCAGCCGGGTGAAATTATTCATGGGGAGGAATACAAGTGCGGTGGAAGGAACCCTGGGCTGGCGATAAGGAGAGCCGTCTGTGACCTCGGATGATTCCTGTTTGGCTTTGAACATATCGCTTAAACTCCGTGAGCCCAAGCGCAGGCTATTGCACCTGTAAAACAGGGTCACAGTCCTCTCTGGGCCTCACGGGAGAAGAGTGGGTTACCAGGTAAAAAACTTCTGCGAGAGAATTTAAAAAGCACTTAGGAGAGCTTCAATGCCCGAAGTCCATTTGTCAGGAAGGCAGGGTATAAACGGACAGACAGACAACTAAAACCGAAGGCATCAGGGATCCAGGTGAGGAGGGGAGCAAGGTGCCAGCGTGGGGGTCTGCACAGGGTGCTGTCGCCCCGGGTGGAGGCCCTGGCGGGAGCGCAGGCCATTCCCTTGCAAAAGTGAAATCTGAGGTGGTTTTGGCGGCAGGGGAGGCTCAGCGCTCCGGGACTGGAACTTAGGAGCACCAGACCCGGGTTCTGTTTGACACTCCCCTTGGCTCCTCTGAGCTGTCAGGCCCCGGGGGCTGGCTGACTTTGCCAGGTGGACCTTGGGTTTTCCTGGGGCCGCTGCAGGGCCAGGACTGAGGTCAACGAGGGCTGCACCAACCCCAGGCCCCGAGAGCCTCCAGCCCCTCCCGGACGCCCCGCTGGGAGGCTGAGGGCCGCATATGCATTAGTAATGGCCACCCATCCTGCTGGCCCCGCGCCCTCTTTCCAGCGCGGGGCGGTAACCACCGGAGCTGGCGCCGCGTCCCCCAGACTCCACTGCCCAATGGGGCCACTACACACCTCCCCTTTCTCCTCATCTTCACTCTGCAGGAAAATGAAGAGGAAGTTATGTCTCCTCCAATATCCTGGAGCATCAGTTCACGCTGTCATTTCTTTTTGAGTTTTCCTAAGTATGAAGTGGGAGGAGGCCACCTGGGAGGCCCCTCAGGACGCCTTTGCTTGGGCACGTGGCCTCCCGGGGCTGGGCCTCAGTCTCCCCACCACTAGTGCTCACGCGTGTTCTGAGGCCATCTCTGCTCTAGTGTTTTGGGGCCTTGGGACTTGGCCCCTTTCCTAATGGGGGTTGCAGCACCGGTACGGGTGCTGAGGGGGACAAAGGGCTCACAGTCAGACCACAGCAGGCTATGCTGCATGTGCCAAGAGCTCCTAAGGGGGTGTCCTGGATTACCCGGGCCTGGAAGTTGGTAAGCTGCTCAAGAGAAGGGTGGGGGAACTGCCCTCAGGGGTCAGCCTAGGGTAGAGGGAGGGGCTGAGGCTGTGGGAGGCTGGCCTCACTCTCAGCCTGGAAGCAGCTCCTCTTCTCTTCCCCGGCGGTCAGGGATGTGGGCCCTGCCTCTCCCCAGTCAGGCCTGAGGGTCCCTCCATTCCCACCGCAGCCCTGGGTTGCACCTGTGGGACCCAGGCTCTGAGCTGGGGCCTGTGACCCATCTCTGGCAGCTGCCCTTTGGTGGGAAGGTCCTGACTGCCTCAAAATGCCTCTCCTGGAGCCCCTGTAATTCTCCCCATGAGAGTTAAGGCCTTGCTACATGAACACATGTCACACTGGAGAACAAACACCTTCAGGAAGTAGGCTGTCAGCAGAGGGATGGACAGGCCTGTACGGAAGGGAGACTTGGGTGAGGGGTACATCCCAGGTGGAGCAAGTAGGAGCTTGGGGCAGCCTGGGGACGCTGAGAGGGTGAGGGTACTGAAGGGGAAGTGAGGACGACTGACTCCTCATGGGAGGGGGCCAGCTAGGCTCTGTGGGGGATGATCTGGGTGACCCCAGAAAAACCACCGGCCCTCGGGATGGAGGAGAGCTCAGCCCACTTCTGCTTGCCCACCTGTGGCCCTGAGTGTGACCCAAGGTTGCTCTGAATGGAGCTGTCGACACCTGTGCATTGCAAGTTGCCCTCTGTACTCGGACCCTCTGTGGGCATTGGCCAGAGGGTCAGAGAGAGGGGTCTTTGGGGCAGGATGACCAGAGAGGTCTTATTTGATTGAGGCTTTCATGGAGACCCAGAGTTTCAATCAGTATCCACCCTCATGCCCATACTCCACCCACCTGCCTAACAGGATTGGGTTTTGTTCATCCGTTTTTAGCCCAGGGCCTGGCCCGCAGTGGGATGGATGGATGGATGGGTGATGGTTCCTGGGCCTGGGGCTGGGGTGTGGGTGGAAGGAGACTGGTGACCTCCCAGCCTATGCTTCCTATTAGTCCCACCTGCTCTGTGTCTTTTTCTTTCCTCTTTTGTCTTCTTTGGATTGATATTTTTCTTATTCCATTTTTTCCCTTTATTAATTTGGAAGTTATACTTGCAATTTCTAATCTTTTAGTGGTTACCCTAGAAAGTACAACATATATATACAAAACTTATCAACTCTGAAGTTCAATACTTTTACCTTCTTCTTGGGCAATTCAGAGTTCTTAGAAAACGGAACCTCTGATTTCTCCTCCTCTTGACCTATATACTATTGTAATTGTGCATTTTAATTGTACATCTTTAATTCACTGCCCTCACTACTGTTGTTTTGTTTATCAATGTTCATAGAGAGTTGCCCTCATGTTTACCATTTTCTTTGCTGTCTGTTCTCTCTTGCATCTTAGACTTTCCATCTGGGATTATTTTCCTTCTGCCAGATCTTTCCTACAGTGGCATCTAATTTTTCAGTTTTTTCTTTGCCTTAAAATGTTTTTATTTCACAATCATTCTGAAAGACATTTTCATTGGGTTTGAATTCCAAGCTGGCAGTTATTTTCTCAAAACTTATGGTTTCCATGGTTATCAGTCAAATTGCTGTTCTTTCAGAAAGAACCTTTTCTCTTTGGCTATATTTTAAACTCTTCTTTTTGTCCTTGTTTTTTTGTAGTTTCACTATGCAGTATTTGTGTGTGAATTCCTTTTTACTTATTCTGCTTGGGATTTGTTGGGCTTTTTGGACCTATGTAATGGTTTCTTTCAACATGGGTAGAAAAATTCTCAGCCAGTGTCTCTTCAACTATTAACTTTGCTCCATTTCCTCTCTACTCTTCTTCTGGGATTCTGGTTTAGCATGTCAGAACTCTCCTATAGCCTCACTGTCTCTTACCCTCCCTTCTATATTTTCCATCTTTTTGTCCCTCTGTGCTCCCTTCTGGACAATTTCTACTGATTCACTAATTCTCTCTTCAGCTATATCTAATCTGCTATCAAACCTGTCCACTGAGATCTTAATTTTGGTTATTATGTTTTTAAGTTCTAGAAGTTCTATTTGTTTTTTTTTCATATCAACTGTGTCACTTTAAAAAATCATTTCCTGTTCATTGCAGATATTTTCAAGATTGTCTTTCATTTCTCTAAACAGAGTGTATATTGTTTTATAGATTGAATCTGATCATCCCAATATCTTAAGTCTTTGTAAGACTGCTTCTGTATCTCCTAATTTTTGCTGCTGGTCTCACTCATGTTTCCTTGTTTCTTGAGATTCCTATCATTGACTTTGTTTTTAACTTCTTATTTAGAAATAATTTCAAACTTAAAGGACAGTTGCAAAAATAACACAAAACCCAACATACTTCCTCTCTCCCAAATACCTAGATCCACCAATCTTAACATTTTGCTACATTTGCCATATCTATTTTCTGAACAGTTGAGAGTAGGTTGTGTACATCATGCTCCTTGAATATGTAATCCTTCCATGTACATCTCCTAAAAACAAGGATATTCTCTTACTATCACTGGCTTTGTCCTGGTCATTATATTTGAAATTATGTGTAGGCATTCTTTGAGGCCTGGAATAAAGATGGCCTGCTCTGAGAGTGTTTGCAGTTGCTTCTTCCAGGTGCTGGGAGCTCCTCTAATCTAGGACCAACTTCATCCAGGGCTCACTGGCCCACATGTGATACAACCCCCGACTGCCAGGCCTGGCTTGCCCTTTCTTGAGGTGCAGCCCTGAGGGATCTCCTCTTAGACTCCCCACTTTGTATGGGCTCTGGGCTTTGGCCTCTGTTCTCCTTGCCTCTGAGACCATTTAAACTGAGCCTCAAAATTTCCGGGGCTGGCAGGTGTCTTCAATGGAAAAATAGCTTTTATGCTTACTTATATTTCCGTGTTTCTATTTTCTCTTCATTTTTCGTCTTATAATTTCTCATTATCTTGTCAAGTATTCATTTATTTTAAGAAAATGTTGTGGTGGTTGTTTTTATTTTGCCCTGCTGTTTTAGTTGTTTACCACCAGAGGGTTGGTGTTGCTTACCTAATCCACCATTACTAGAAACTAGAACCAGCCTTTATCTCCTGGCTGTCACCTTTGTTTTCTCTTTCCTGTATTTATCTGTTATTGCTCCCTAAAATGTGAACTTACAGGTTTTGACTGGAAATTTCAACATTTTGAAAACTGGTCCCCTTTGGAGTCAGTCATCCAACTAACTAAGAAATTGCCAAATGAGTGGTAATTTTATATAGCAAATTATCTGGTTTTGAGAAACAAAATGGAACTTTAAAAGTAAAATTCCACTTAAATGATTTACACATTAAAAAAGGAACCATAGACTTCCTAGAAGAAAATGAGGGAGAAGAATTCTTATAATTTCAGAGTAGAGAAGGCATTTCTAAATATGGCACAAAACCCAGAAGACATACCAATTAATTACATAAAAATAAAAATCAGCATTTCTCCAGGGCAAAAGATACCATAAACAAAGTCAGAATGCAAGTGACTAGGAAAAAATACTTAAAGCTTGTTACAGCAAAGGATTACTTTCATTTATACATCAAGAATGCTTGCAAGTAAATAAGAAAATGGACAAAAGAACAGTCCACATAAAAAGAAATTTAAATATCTTTTGGTGTTTGATCTCTTTCATAAAAAGATAAAAGTAAATTAAAAACTACCTTGAGACACCATTTTTCACTTATATGTTTTCCAAAGATCAAATAATTTGATAAAACTCTCAACAAGGGGATAGGGCAGCACATATACAGAAATGGTGGGAATGTAAATCTGAATAACCCCTATGTGGAACTATTTGGCAAAATAATTTGAATTTTAAAATGCATATATTCTCTGACTCAGTTGTTCTACTTCTAGAAATTTATCTTACAGATATCCTGAAACATGTGTAATGATATATATGATGATACAGTGTTTTTATATTATTATTTTATAACATTTTTTTAAATTAAAGAAGTTCTGGATTCACAAAACAATCATGCATAAAATACAGGATTCCTATACACTACCCCACCCCGAACACCTTGCATTGATGTTCTTCCAAAACCACTTGTTGAAAAGACTATTCTTACTCAGTTGAGTTAACTTGGCAGCCTTGTCTGTTTCTGAACTGTCAATTCAATTCCATTGGTCAATATATCTATCCTTATGCCAGTACTATGCTGTTTTGACCACTGTGGCTTTGTAATATGCTATAACATCAAGAAGTGTGCATCCTCCAACTTTGTTCTTCTTTTTCAAGATGTTTTTGGCTATTGGGCCCCTTACTCTTGTAAATAAATTTGATAATTGTCTTTTCTATTTCTGCAAAGTAGGCTGCTGGAATTTTGATTGAGATTGCATTGAATCTGTAAATCAATTTGGGTAGAATTGACATCTTAATGATATTTCATCTTCTAACCCATGAACACAGAATGTCCTTCCATTTCATTCTTCTTTGATTTATTTTAGCAAGGTTTTGTAGTTATCTGTGTACAAGTCTTTTACATCCTTGGTTAAATTTATTCCTGGGTATTTGATTCTTTTAGATGATATTGTAAATGGAATGTTTTTCTTGATTTTCTCCTAAGATTGCTCATTACTAGTGTAGAGAAATAATGCTGATTTTTGCATGTTGATCTTGTATCCTGCCACTTTGCTGAACTTGTTTATTAGCTTTAGCATCTCCGTTGTAGATTTTTCAGGACTCCCTAGATATAAGATCATTTTGTCTGCAAATAGAGAAAGTTTTATTTCTTCCTTTCCAATAAGGACGTCTTTTATTTCTTTTTCTTGCCTAACTCCTCTGGCCAGAACTTCCAGCACAATGTTGAATTACAGTGGTGACAGTGAGCATCTTTTTCTTGTTCCACATCTTAAAGGGAAAGCTTTCAATCTTTCACCATTGAATACAATGTTAGCTGTGGGTTTTTCATACATACACTTCATCATGTTGAGGAAGTTTCCTTCTATTCCTGTTTTTTGAAGTGTTTTTATCAAGAAAGGATGCTGGATTTTGTCAGAAGCCTTCTCTGCATTAATAAAGATGATCATGTGGTTTTCCCCTTTTGTTCTGTTAACATGGAGTATTACATTGATTTATTTCCTTATGTTGAAACATCCTTGCATAACTGGAATAAAACCCACTTGATCATGGTGTGTAATTCATTTAATGTGCTGTTGGATTTGACTTGCGAGTTTTTGTTGAGATTTTTGCATCTCTTCTCCTTCTGGGACACCCATGACATGTATGTTTGTGTGCTTCATGCTGTTATTCAAATCTCGAGACACTGTCCCGTTTTTCCCATTCTTTCCTGTCTGTTCTTCTGTCTGTTCTTCTATTCTGTAAGATGTCGATTGTCCTGTCTCTTAGTTCATTGTTCTTTCTTCTGCTGTTCAAATCTGCTGTTGTATGCTTCTAGTGTATTTTTAGTCTCTTCTATTGGGCATTTCACCCCATAAGTTCTGTTTTGTACCTTTTTACCCTTTCAAATTCTTCTTTATGCTCACATATTATCTTCTTAATATCCTTTATCTCTTTAGCTATATTTTCCTTCATTTCCTTGAAATGATTTAGGAAATTTGTTTGGACATCTTTGATTAGTTGTTCCAAATTGTGTCCTTTCTGAAGTTTTAATTTGTTCCCTTGATTGGGCCATATCTTTCCATTTCTTAGTGTGACTTGCAATTTTTGGCTGATGTCTTGGTATCTGATTATCTAGAAGAGTTTACTCTGAAGGTCAGTTTCTCTCTCTTGTCTAGGCTTTTATTGTTGATGGGCTTTGTGTTAAGGCTTTTCTTTGACATTTAGCCCACTTTATTCTATACCTTTAGAATAGCCTGTGTTTAACTGATCAGATTTTTTCAGCTCTCCTTCATCTTATTCTTGCATCAGATATGCAGCACAATTTTTAAGATTGCATCTTTGTGTAATTGTTTCACCTCCAGGAGAAAGCTTCTTTTCTTCTACTCCTTCTCTGGGAATCTTCATCTTTTCTGTGTGTTTTTGTTTTGCCTCTATAGTTTTTTTTACACTCCTTTTCTTCTCTCTAGCTGCTTTTGCAAATTCTGGAAGGACAGTCACCCAGGAGAGGACTCTCCCAAGTCCAGATTTCTAAGCCACAACAGGGTCAAGGACCCATTATAGTAGCACAGCCCATCTCCAAAGTGCTGTGAGAGTGGGGGTGGGTGCTGGCAGCCACCTCGTGGAGAAAGCAACTCATTGTTCTTTACTGGTTTATCAGCTTCTTCCTTCCACTCTTCTCTGGATGCTTCACAGTGATCTTCTGTCTTCTGGAGCCCAGAACAGTTGTTTCAAATGGTTCCTGCCCATTTACTAGCTGTTTTGGTGGAACGACAGAGTCCTGGAGCTCCCTGCTCTGGGAAGTCCTATATTGTTATCCATATTGTTTTTAATAGCAAAAGATTGCTCAGAATAAAGGATTGGCTAGATAATTTTAATACAATGGAATATTTATACACAGCTGTTTGAAAGAATGAAACAGCTCTATATGTGCCAATGTGGAATTATTAATATGTAAAATAAAGCAAGACAGTGTGTGTGTGCTCTGCTTCTGTTTTTATATAAGAATCTGTGAATATGTGCTGGGACATATATGGAGGATACCCATGAAGCTGTACATAGTGGTTGCCTCTGGGAAAGGAAACCAAATTTGGAGGAGTAGGGAGGGCAAAGGAATTTACTTTTCACTATATTTTTTTGGTAACTTTTTGAAATTTTGCACTGTCCTTATGTGTTACCTATTAGAAAATATTTCCTATTCCTGTCCTGAATGAAAAGACTAGACATTGTGAAGATGTCTATTTCCTTTAAACAAATTTGTGTAATTTTGCAATCCTCTGTTGCAATTTTCAACAAAGTTATTTGGGTCTTGACGACATGCTTCTACAATTTATTTGGAAATGTAAACAGGCAATAATTTCAGATTTTATTATAACAAAATAGTGGTTTAGTTCTATACCATCTGAATGTATTATAATGCATCAGTATTTTAAACAATGTGGTGCTGAGTAAAAATACAAGTGTCAATAAATAAAACAAAATGAAGAGTTGGGGAATAGATCTAATGAACATAAATATTTGATAGAAGTTAAGGCAAGATTTTTTAAAGCAAGTAGGTAGGGAAGGAGAACCTCTAGCTGTCTTTATCCCTAGGGAATCCCACCCAATGCCATGGCCTTTTGATATCATCTGCTGGCTAATGACTCCTAAATTGGATGTATTTATCCAGGCCTTGCTCCTGAGGACCAGACAGTTCCACTTGCTGAGTGGTGCTCTCAAGCTCTCCATTTCCTTCCTTCCCAGACTCCCCTTCCACCATCCCATCTCAATAAATGGAATCCTCGCTCTGCAGTTACTCAAGTAGAAACCCAGGCTTCATCCTCAATTCCTCTCTTCCCCTCAACCTATATCCACATCCTAATGATGTGTCTTCCCCTCCACTGCACCCACCCTCGCCCAAGCCCCCACCAGCTCCAGACTTGGCTTACGGCACATGCCCTGGGCCCCCGTGTCCTGTGTACGTACAGCACACAGAGCCCCTATTTCCCACATCCAGCTTTCACCATTGCCTGGCTCCCACTGCACACCCTTATCTGTTGGAAATCCTCAAGTGCTTTGCCTCTGAATATAAAAGCCTTCAGGGATCCAAACAAAGGGATTATTTGAAAATCTGCTTTGGGTAAAGCCTCCTGTCAGTTTAAGCAAGGCCCACAAGCCAGTGTTCCAGCTCTGGATCTTTCTTTGATAGATACGTGTAGCTCTTAAGTTCATGGTGAAAAGGTGTTAAACGCTGTGTATTCTGGCCCTTTCTGGAGTTTCAAAATTTGGGTGTATTGTAAATTGGGGGTGGGAGTGGAGGCCATTTTGCCTCTTTCATACCCTAATAAGTGTTACTGCATTTGAAGAAAAGTCCTATGAGGTCAAAGGCAGTCAGCATCAGTAACAAATCCTGAATACTAAAATGGATCCCCGCATATTTAATTAAAGGTATTATTTTTTAGGTTAGCTCAGTATTTAACATATGCTGTGCCAGTTTGAATGCATTATGTCCCCCAAAATGCCATTACCTTTGATGTAATCTTGTGTGGGCAGACATACCAATGTTGATTAGATTGTAATTCTTTGAGTGTTTCTGTGGAGATGTGATCACTCAATTGAGGGTGAGGTCTTTCACTGGATAATTTCCATGGAGGTGTGGTGCCACCCATTCAGCGTGGGCCTTGATTAGTTTACTGGAGCCCTATAAGAGCTCAGACAGAAGGAGCAAGCTTGCTACAGCCAAGAGGAACATGTTGAAGAATGCACAGACGCTGAGAGAGGAGCTGCAGATGAGAGACAGTTTGAAGATGGTTGTTGAAAGCAGAGTCTTGCTCCAGGGAAGCTCAGAGAGGGCAAGTGCCCCAAGACCAATTAAGAGTGACATTTTTGAGGAACTGCAGCCTAAAGAGGAACATCCTGGGAGAAAGCCATTTTGAAACCAGAACTTTGGAGCAGACACCAGCCACGTGCCTTCCCAGCTAACAGAGGTTTTCTGGACACCATTGGCCATCCTCCAGTGAAGGTACCTGATTGCTGATGTGTTGCCTTGGACACTTTATGGACTTAAGACTGTAACTGTGTAACCAAATAAACCCCCTTTTATAAAAGCCAATACATCTCTGGTGTTTTACATTCCAGCAGCATTAGCAAACTAGAATATATGCCAAGAAGAAAATTACTTTAAAATAGTTGATGCAGTATAAGTTGACGCTGATTCTTCTAAATGTAATTGTGGAGATATTTGAAGACAGCAAAATGTTTTCAAAACAGACTGGCCAAAATTCATGAATAACAGTTGTATGTGATTTTCTTTTTCAGATTAAGTGTGCTTTATTCAATAAAGTATTTAAAAACCTACCTTGTCAAGTCACTTCATAAAATATTTGAAAATAATGTGTCAATTATAATTAGTCCTCATTTTATTTCATCTAATAAAATGTTTAATATTTTCTCCTTCCTATTATCAAAAAATAAAATTATATGCCAGCTGGCAACTAATTACTTCTTACTTATTTTTTGTTTTTATTACAATTATTGGAAAACTTCAATCATGATATGTTACAAAATTAATGGCATTATTTCTGATTTTCAAATACAGTATTCTGTTAATTATTCCCTCAAACCAAAAAGCAGAGTTTGAAACACACATGAACATACATTTACTAAAGAAATACTATGCCATTTTATTATATTCCTCAAGTCATAAATAACATAATTTTAGTAACACATTAAATTTTATTATTACATATTAAATCATGAGTATAAGGAAAAGTTATCAAAAACATGGAATTAAAGCAAGAGTGGTTGCATGTACTTCATATCACACTGCAACATTGTGTAACAGGACACTCAAGGATTATTCATTTTCCTGGGAGAATGTGCCTGTGTTTGACTGACTGACAGTCGATTAGGGGCCAGAACTTGAGAGCACATGTCAACTTGTAGATTTTTGTTCAGGAGAGATGCAAATGATTTCTCTCCCATAGAGATGTTCACTGAAAAGATTACAGTTTTAATGCCCCGTAAGATATTAACCAGTTTTGTTTCTAACTTTGCAAAATATCCTTATGGTTGCTGTTTGCATAATATATCTTTTCTATTCTTTTACTTACAATCTATTTGTGTCTTTGAATCTAAATTGTGTCCCCTGTCAGCAGCATATAGTTGGACCTTGTTCTATTCATATTTCAAAGAGGATGCTTAAAAAGCTGATTGGAAGCTCTGTGTGCATGGGTGAGCTCGTCAAAGGATAGCCTTCACCAGTTGTGATCTGGCTGGGCCATTTAATGGGAAACTCCCAAAGTTAGAATCTTTGGGTCTTCATCTTGGGTTGGACAGAGTGTCCATTGAAGATTTTCTTTTCCTGCCTGGATGTGAGAACCCTGGCTCCCAGCCTTCTGGAAGCTAAGAGGTGGAAGGAGGTTGAGAGGACATGTTCAGTATGTTAACTTCACTTTAACCCCCGTTTTTTGTTGTTATTGTTTTGTTTTGTTTTTTTGGTATGGTAACTTCCCCTTCGCTATGTTTTACCCCCCTGGTTTACTCTTTCCCTGATTAGGTTGGCAGAGGGTCTGTAGCCTGGCTGTGCTGAATTGGGGAGGAGATTTAAGTGTTTCACCCTCAAACCTTCAAACTCTCCTTCTGCTACAGTCCTTTCTTCCGTCTCATGGTTAAAGGAAACGGAACCACCAACTGCTGGGCCTTTCATGGGGATTCTGCAGTGCAAAGTGGGTTGCTTCTTCATTTCCCTCCCTTCTAGCTTAGGAATAAGGTTTTGATGAGAAAGATTTTTGTGTTGTTTCGTTATGAATCTGTTATATTAGTTACTATATGTCTACCTTTTTTTCCAGTTTCCAACATTGCTTTTTGCTGTTGTTTTTTGGCTGTTGTCTACTCCCCCTTTCTTTTTGTTCCTGTGGGGCAAACCCCTTTCCCCTTTTTGTAACCCTTTACTTTCAGGTTAGTGGGGATTTTGAAGGGAGAGAAGTTAATCTGTGTGTTTAATCAGTCATTTATAATTGGAAGCCACCATATTCTATTTTACCTCTTGGTTTCCTCACTTGAATAGCGGAAGTATGTATAAGCTCCTGCATTCTTGATTGCAAATAGAAAACCAACCCAACTGGCTTAAAACAAAAAAGGCCAGGAAAGTTTGCAGGCAGACTCTCCCTAGCTCTGTCCAGGCTTACATCTCACATCCCATCAGCTTAGCAATCCTAGAGGGAGAAGGACCCCCTCTTTCCTATCGGTTTCAACAAATGTCCTAGCTCTGAGCTCCTCTCTGATTAGGGTGACTAATTGGCTGGGCCTGGGTCAAAGAAGTCCACCACTGGAAAGAGGGTGAAGAGGTGGTCAGCCTCCAAAATCCACATGGACAAGAGTAAATAAGGAGGGGTAGTTCTCCCACATAGCACTGCTGTTCTAATAGCAGAAGAGGGAACAGCTGCTGGACAAGCAAAAAAGGCAGGTGTCTGCTGCAGAGTGATCACGCCAGCCTGTGAGCCTTGATGTAAATCAAGCCCTTCGCTCAGTGACTGAACTTTAGAGCAGTGGCTGTTGTTGCTGTTGTTATTATCGTCATTTTTAACAGGAACTTTCTGGTCCACCCTTTTATCATGAACAACGAATTTCCCTGCCAGGACCAGGACCAGGCTCCTGGAGCTGCAGCTTCTCAGTCCCCTAAGACATGCAGTTGCCAGCAAGTTTCAGCAGAGCCTCCTGATCGCATGCCCCCTTTGCCTGATGGGCCTCTTCTCCTTACCAAGTCAAGGCCCAGTTCACCCCTGCCTCCTCCTCCAAGCAGCCTTCCCCCATGACTTGGCCTCACTCTTCTCACTGAAGGAACATGTATGGATTGATCTGACATCTATTTTTATCCTGTCTTGGAGGGATTACTTGGAGTGTGGGTGTTGTTACATTGATTCTGTTTGCTCAAATAAATTATAAACTGCTTGGGGCCAGGGCCTGGATTTCATATGCCTTCAGTAATGCCCTTTTCCCCTTTTCCTCCCCTGGCCTAAAATGCAAATCTGGGCACAAAGCAGGATCCAGTAAGTACCAGCCAACTGTGGTATCTAACTGGTGGTGTTGGCCTGAAGGCTGAGGCCCAGGTCTATTGGAGGACATCAGATTGTGAACATTTGGCCATCTCTGCCAATTAGGAAGTAAGCTCAGCTGCTAGTAACTGGGACAGAGTTTGCTCCGTATGTTCCCAAAGCCAAGCTTTCCTGTCCTTAGTAAGAGAACCCCACTTTTTTATAACTCCAATTCTTTAAAGTTGATGGTATTGGAAATTAATTGCAAATTAAATAATGGAAGCACTGTTAAATTTTAGTATATTTGTGTTTTTAAATCACTGACACTTGTTGAAATTGAACTAAAACCAAAATATATACAAGACCATGCTCTCATTCTTACAAAAGTGATACCAAAATGTCATTATAGCTCTCAAGCCAGGCTCTGGAGGTATTTTTTAGATTGAGGAATAAACCTGCATCCTTTCAAACCAAGTTTTACAATACAGATACCAATATGTTTCCTTAATAGTTGAACTTCAAAGAGATTTTTATTGTGAAAATTTTAAAACCTACTCAAAAGTAGAGAATGGTAAATGAACTCCCCTGTACCCATCATCTAGGTTTAGCAATTGTCAACACATGGCTAATCCTGTTTCATCTATTATACCCCCTCCCACCACTGGATTATTCTGAAACAAATTTATCTCTAAAAGGTAAATAGTCTTTGAAAAAAATATACAACATATAATATATGTGTGTGTGTGTATATATATAATCACTTATCTACTTATTATTCAAATTTTTCCAATTGTCTCATAATTGTTTAAGAGCAGACTCACTCAAATTGGTAAGTATACTAAAAAATCAAGGTCTACATATTGCATTAATAGAACTCCAATTTTGTTCAAGGGGCAATGCACTTAGCTGAAGAAGTATCTTTCCCAGCTTCCCTGCAGTAGGGTGTGGCCAAGTGACTGTTTGTCCAAGGAGATATAAGTGGAAGTGTGGAGGAGGCTTTGAAGAGGACTCCTTAAAACAACAACAACAAAACACCCTTTTATTCTTTCCATCTTCCTTCTTCTTGTCACCTGGAACTTGGGATATGGTTTCTGGAGCTCTAGAAGCTGTCTTGGACTGTGAGGCAACCTCGTAAATGGAAGCCAAAGCAAGAATAGCAAACACAAAGAGAGTAGGAACCTAATTTCTCATGCCACTGTTATTTCCAGTCATTATTATCCAATCATTTAAGATTAGGTTCAGAAAACAAAAGAAACTACAAATTTTTAAAAGCAGTGGCTTAAATATGATAGAAATTATTTCTCTTCCTTTTACGTAAATCTAAAGATAAGCAGTCTAGGACAAGTGCAGGGATTCTGCAATGTCATGGATTATCGAGTATCTATTTCTGTGTAACAATTTATACCAAAACTAGAAGCTTAAAACAACAAACATTTATTATCTATTTTACAGTGTCTGAGGATCAGGAAACCTGGAGCAGCTTAGCTGCTGACAGCTGGTTTTGGCTCAAGATCTCCCATAAGGCTGGGGCTGCTGTCATTCATAGCTTGGTTGGGTCTGGAAGATCCACTTCCAAGTTCACTCACACTAATGTGGTTGTTGGCAGGCTGCAGGTCCTTGCTGGCTGTTGCTTTAGGGCTTCAATTTCTACCCCTGTGGGTTTCTCCATAGGGCAGCTCAAAACATATCAGATGGCTTTGCCCAAGACAGCGATCGAAGACAGAGAAAGGCAGAGAGCCAACTCAAGATGGAAGCAGCAGCCTTCCTCATGTCTCTGGGCCCCATTTAGGCTTTCTGCCTCTTCTTCCTCATGTTCTTGCACTCCAGCTCCCCCTCCCCTCTTGCCCTGCCTTCCTTGCCCCTGCTGTGACCTGCCCTTGAGATTTGACCCATTGCCCACTCCTCCTCCTTGCTGCTCAGTCTTCTCGTTTCTGGAGGGCACTTGTGGTCTCCGCCCACTTCTCTCCCTCATCTTCTCTGTGTTCTTTGTTTGCCCTTCTGATGCCTGATTTGGCCCCAAACCACCATTCAACCTTACTATCGTGACCTTCCTGCCAACCAGAACCTTGCCATCACCCCTACTCCCACCCCGATAGAAACTTCAGTCCAGAACCAGCTTCCTGTTCTCCTGGGGCCACGTCCCACCCTGAGCTGCCCTCTCCATTCTCCCCATATCCAATTCCTTCCCATCCAAGCCAAGTCCTGATCAAGTAGTCCCCAAAGCCCCCTCCTTGCGGCTTGTGACGCCTTCCTCACGCTGCGCCTTCCCTGTGAAAAGGTCAGCTGAGGAGGTGGGAGGAGCTGTCTCCCGCCTCATTCCTGACTAGGCGTCCTCTCCCGGCCCCAGCTGGAGAGGTTTGTGGGGTTAGCACAGCAGTGGCAAACATGTCGGCGTTGGTGCTTCTGCGCTGAACACCTTTCCTGTCTGGGGATGGGGTGGAGTGAAGTTTCCTTAGAATGATCGTGTTGAAGCCCAGGTATCTAGATCCCTCCTTTCCACGTTCTCACCCCTCCTGGAAAGGGAATCTGGCTCCTTGCTGGGGCTTTTCAAGATTCAGCTTGTGGATGCAGGAAGAGGAAGGGGTGGTTAGACATAAGGCCCCGTGGCCGGGGCGGCCTCGGCTGGGGTGGCCTCGCCCTGGCCCGTGGTTGCCGAGGCCGGGTATCCTCTCATTTTCTAAGTCTTGTGCATATTTAGGGATTCTGGGGCCCTGCCTTGCCTTTTCAGCAAACCCCTGATTACTTTGGCCATGACCTCTGTCGCTGACCAGCGGAAGCCCGGGTTGAAGGCACAGTCAGGCCGAGAGGCAGGCGAGGAGCCCTTGGGCCCGCAGGTGCTCCTGCCTGAAGAACGGAGAGACCCGGCCCCCTCTCGACGCAGGCAAGGCGGGCCACGGCCCGGGGAGTCGGGGGCGGATCAGGCACGCCCACCCCGAGGCCTCTGCGGCACTCCGGGCGGTCCTGGGTGGCGCAGGTTTACCGGGCTCAGTGTTTGGGTAGCCCCGTGCCGGGCCCACACTCTTCTTTCAGGCAACAGCCGGGCGCAGTGGGCAGGACCAAGGGGTCTCCCTGCTCCACCCCCGCCCGGCCGCGCCTCCCACCCGGGAGCCGAGGGGCCGCAGCGCTGGGCCCGGACGCCCCCTGGTGCCCGAGGCGGGGAGGCTCCCGGCACCTTCGCAGCGCCAAGATGGCGGGGCCGGGTGGGGTGGGGAGGACCGGCTGGGCCTCCGCGCCGCCTGCCCGCCCCCCTCGCCCCCTCCACCCACACCCGCTCGAGGAGGAGTCCGGTGGACTCACTGATCGGGGCACTTCAGTCTCCGCAGAGGATAATGGTCACCGCTGAACGGGCGCACCGGGTGGAGGCGGCAGTGGCGGCCGGGCGGCGCCCTCACGCCTCGAACTCCCCACGGAGGAGCCGGCGCTGCTGCCCTGCCCCTGCCTGCGGGCCCGGACCGAGGAGAAGGCGGGGCAGGCGCCGGCTGGTGGTCCCCGGCCGCGGTGCATTTTTCTTGCTGTTGTTACATTTGGTTTTGGTAGGACTACGTGTCACTTTAAGCATTGAAAATTAACGTCCAAATTGAGATGTGCAGTGGATTTTCAAGACCGTACAAAAATAATGCAAAATATTTAATTTTAACAATACTGATTACACACTGAAATATTTTGGATATATTGTTGCAAAACATTAATTTTATCTGCTTTGTGTTTTGCTTTTTTAATATGACTACTAAAAAGTTTTAAATTACCTATGTGGATTATATTTTGCTTCTATATTTCTACTATAGAGTGGGTTTGGGGTACCCTGACTCCATTGCAGGCCCGAGTGGTTGGGGATGCTGATGTCAGTGGAGACGGGGATATAAGAGACTAACGGTCCCGATCCTTGGGGACCAAGTCCAGGGAAGTGACTGCTGCAGGAGGTCAGCTAGCTGACAGGAGGGGACACCTGGGAGGCATCCCACAGAGGCCCCAAAAGGCTTCTAAGAGGCTCATACAAATACAGGTGCCCACAGCCCTGGGGAACATCGGAGATAGCCACAGGATTTGGCAGTTTACAGAACAAGACCTGGGTCCCTGCATTGGTTGTGCTGCTCACCAGCTGTATTAGCTGTATGACTAAGTTGCTTGGTTCTTCACAAGCAGTTAATGTAAAATGGGACCATGCTTCATCTACTGGGGGTGGGGCGGGGCGGGGGTGGCTCACAGGGCCAGTGTGAGGATCACAAATGGAACTATTTGGTCAAGAGAAAAGCCCTCTTCAGCCACTGGTGATGGTGGCTATTGCTGGAGGAAGACATTATGTAAGACTTTCACGTTTCTAGAAGACTAATTTGTTAAGAGCTCACAATTCTTATGAAATCTGTAGAAATGCATGTTTTAAAAGGTCAGTTCCACACTTTAAAATGCATGTTTGTGGACTGTAGCAAGCACTCAACTCACCGTTTACAGAACTGAAGAGAACAAAACCAAGTCTGCCTGTAAAGAGACTGAGGGAGAGATACCTGAAGGCCCAAACCCCACCTGCTGTCCAGCAACCCTTCTCCAGGTTAATTCTCAATGATGGAGCACCAGAAGGGTAGGGCTTTCCCTCAGGGAAGGAGTCTGTTCTTGTACACCCAACCACTTGACACCAGATTCTGGAAACAAAGTCTTGAGCTCCAAAAAGTTATGAGGCAGGTCCGGTCCACAGAAGTTCCCGGCCATTTTTCAAAAATAAACATCCTTCATTGCACACACACATACACACACATACACAGCCTGTCTCTTTACCTTTCAACATTAAATCCCCAGTCAGGGTAACTCTTCAGTTCCAAGAAGTTGAGCACTCACAACCTACAATGCAAGGCACTGGAGAGCATAATTTGGCATAAAGGGGACTATCCTTGGCTCATCTGAGAATCTGAGTCCCTGAGATGCCTGTGGGCATCTTATAAATAAGGCTGCTCAGTCTGTTAAGTGGCTCCAGGGCCTTCACAGGTCCAGGGAATTTAGGAGTCATAAAAATCCTCTTGGTGGGGGGCAGTGTCGAGCCTCACAGAAACCCATCCCCTAGAGCACAGAGTAGGCCAACATTCCTTGCCTACAGAGATGGCAAGAGACTTTAAGGTGAATAAAAGTCCTGAGTAACAACTTACTTTATTTTCCCTTAGGATAATATGCCTCAGAAACCTTGGGTTCCCCTTCCCAGGAAGAAGCAATGCCTCAGGCTGGCTGTAGAAAACCACTTGCCACTTGGAAAGCAGCTGAGACTGTGGCTGAGGGCAACAGTGATGCCAGGTGAGATTACTGGTGGGCAAGAGAGGGCCCCAAGCCCCCAGAATGCACTGAAGCTTCTCCTGGGCAGTCTTTGAAGTGGTGCCCGGTGTGGTGTGAGGTCAGTAGAATAACTTCACACGACCCACATCTCTTTCAATTCCCTTTTCAGCTCTAACTCCCAAACCTCTAGGGTCTAAAAACTCTCAACCTCTGATCTTGAAACCTTGGTATTTCATGGGTTAATATGAATACTCTCTCACAGGAGACTATGTCCTGTGATACACTATTGTTTCAGGATGTGGTGAGTCTTCTGGGTCACAAAGGTCAGAGTCAGAAGCTACCAGTTTAGGGACCTCATTCCACAGAGGAGTAACAGGCTCACAGGTCATCCAGCCTGTTACTGGAAGAGGTGGAATTAGAATTCAGAGCACTGATATTCAGTCCTTTGTTTCACTACACCCTTGGCTGAGGGGTCAGTGAGGACCACCTCCACGTTTTGCTTCTGAGCACTGGGCACAGTCAAGGTAGCCTGAGGGTTTACTTCTCTAGGTGGTTGGGGGGCAGACACCCGAACAACATCCCTAGGTGGCCTTACCCTCAATCATTCTCTCTCACAGGTAGGTACAAAACTGGGTACTGGAGGAGAATGCATCAGGCTCCAGTGAAGAAGAAAGGAGTTTGGGGAATGTAAGAAGACAACAGTGGATGCAAGTTTGGGGAATGAGAACATGCAATCAGAGGAAACTATACCTTTCTCTTAAGGATCTTTGAACTCAATAAAGCACAAGTTAGATTCTCCATTAGAAATGAATCAACACCGCCACCTAGTGGTCACTGAAGGCATATGACTCAGAAGGAACTGAAATGCCGCTGCTTTAATAAAAACTGGGCTAATCCAGCGATCCATTAGCTTCCATACAACAGCTCTGCTCGCCCCGCCTTCCAGCTGAGGCTGGCACATGGCTCGGTGAGGTACCTGTTGTGGAGATCCACCCTGGCAGGAAACTGCACTGTCTGTGAACTCCAGGAGTTATACTCACTGATCCTTACAGGAGTGGATTGGGGCCTTCCGGCCACAGGACTTCCCTGAAGAGATGGCTTTTAAGCCATTCATGGGGAAGCCCCATGGCCCTGTTTTTACAGCTAGCATCACCTGAAGGACAGGGACAGGACTCTGGGGGCGGGGCCTCTTTCTTACTACTGCTTAAGAGTGACACTGGTTTCTTAACCGAAGCCAGTCACTTGCCTTTCAAGGGTTCTCAGTCAAAAACAGGCAAGGTCTTCTGCTCAGAGGAGCCAGAAGAACAGGGACTAAGAGTAATCATGGGGACTATTATCTTATTGATCAAGGTCCAGCCACTTGCCAAGGTATATACACATTTTATTTAAAAAAGTTTACAGTTTTCATTATACACAACTATTAAGAGGTTATAATCAGAGGAGGCATTTGTCCTGTTGATAGACGTGCCCACGAGATCATCACAATGCAAGGAAAAAGGTGGAAGGGAGGAGACAGGGTAAGGAAAAAATAAGCAATAAAAAGCTTAGATTTCAATTAAGGGCTGGTAAGTCCCTTTTATCTCTTCAAGTATCACACAGTATGTACCAAATACAATCAGTAAATAATGGCCATTTCTTCCCAAGCCCACAGCCAAGATGAGTATTTGATGAATGAAGAGCCCTGGCCCTTCCCCAGCCAAGTAGGAGCTATTAACTCCCCCTTTTTTGGGGATCCCCCTCCAGCCAACCCCTAGCAGAATCACCAAGGTGTCTGGTGGCCAGAGAAAATATGAACATGAATTCAGAAGTCCAAAGAAATGCAGTTCTTTATATCCAATCAGAAATGATTTCAGTCAACAAGGCTGTGAACCCAGTTATGAAGTTGATGAAATTCTTGCTAACTTTTGTGAACTGTGAAAGTTTTCACTTTTCTGAGTCCCTGAATAAAAGAAGAGTCACATGTCACTTCAAATCAAACACAAGTTCCCAGAAACTTGGTGTCTAGAAACTCCACCCATGGAGGTTAGCAGAGGATGTCTTTCATGATTCACAGCCATCCCAATAGGTGGCCTAATAAAAAGCAAGTATCATGCCAAACCCTGCTAGAGCTTCAGGGAGTCTTTTGGAGGAAAAATTCCTTTGGAGGAAGACACTCCTCAGGAGCTTAGATCAGCCAGTTGGCAATTAGAACAGTTTTTGAAGTGGAAGAAAATGTTAGGTACTGGAGAATTATATGGCAACTTCTTATAATTATCTCACTAGTATAAAATGCTGGTTGAAACTACACAAGCAACCTCAAGGAGGGTTAGGAGGCTGAAGACACAAGAGCCAAAATGCTGGTTTCTAGGTTGGCTACTGCTCCTCAATATGACCCACAAGGCTTCACTGCTGGGGCTTCCAGAGAAAGTCAGAGAGCAGCGGATTAAATGCTGCTGTGTTGAGGCCATCTTGCTTGTTAGTGTTTGGCAAGAACTTGAGCTCAGTCA
The DNA here is from genome assembly GCA_004027775.1 of Bradypus variegatus. Lineage (NCBI taxonomy): Eukaryota > Metazoa > Chordata > Mammalia > Pilosa > Bradypodidae > Bradypus > Bradypus variegatus. The sequence continues at coordinate 1,273 of PVKY010000400.1, read as the reverse complement.
TTTGAGCAGGGGGAAAGAATGGATTGCACTGGTAAACCACAAGGTAGGATTTCAAAAACTACAGGTACTGAAAAGGGTAGGGAAACTGCTAGAAGCAGCTCTGACCTACTACCCACTATCTTTATGACCAAGAATGCCTAGCCTTTCTTGAGACTCTGGAAGATTTTGTGTTAGGAAGGGGCAACAATCCTGGGAAGACTTTTGGTGTTGAAACACCCTTTGCCCCAGATTTACTCTACCATCTAATTGTTGGGGGCCCAGAGTCGTGGAAGTCAGAGCCAGACCTTCTTCCAGCTGCCCCTGTACCTTTAAATATGGTCTCCTACTCCCAGCTCTCCTGGTGCACAGACAAAACGTTAGCATAGGGGATTCTGTTCAACTTATCAAAAGTCAATTTCCCGGTGGAGAGAAAACGCTTCACACAGAGCCAATAACATGCATGGGGCCAAGATCTGTGCCCAGAAAGGATAAACTTGCACAGTATGCAACAGTACAATGTAACTTGGGTGGCAACTGCAGGAGCTTCTGATGCTAATAGAGAAGCCTAATTACACCTACAGCAGGCAGTCTTGGACTTGGACATGGACACATGAACGCAGACACACACACAGACACACACACAGACACAAATGCAGCCGCACTCAGATCTGTTTCTTAATCCTGCAACCTCCCCCAAACAAGTCTTACTTTTGGGAATGCTGTACCATCAGGTATCTGGTGCTGGAGCTTTCGGTCAGAGGGCCGCCTGATGTTTTTTCAGTAGAGAAGTGTGGATTTGGTCGAGGAGCAGAGCTGGTGTCACTGCTCACACTTAATGCTTCTCTAAACTTGGTTCTAGATCAGTCAATTAATTTTTTTTACATGATTAAAAGCAATTATTATCTGGACATTACTTTTTTGAAAGGTAATTAGAACACTATTATTTATACAATATTGAAAAAATACAATTTTTTATTGTTTGAACTGAAATCACCACCCAGCATTTTAAGTCTACCCTAAATAGCACCTACAATAAAGGTTAGAGCAAAGCAAACTGCTAATTCAGCAGGTAAGCAAGTTAGACAGTGCCAGCAGAGACCCTCCCTCCCCCAAAGTAATGAGAAGACAACGTGCTAGATAAGAGTTAAAGTACACCATTACATGTTAAATAGTTAATACTACCCCTTCCAACAAGCCACAAATGCTAGATAGAAAACTCAGTATGGTTAACTAACCACAGCCCTACATTACTGCACTTTTAATTTTTTTTTAAAGAAAACCTTTTGCTTCATGC